>CM065638.1:71446224-71478896 GCA_033220585.1 Dipteronia sinensis | reverse complement strand
CTCTTAACGAAAAACTTGAAATTTTGAAACTTAAAATGTCCATCACGAACCAGGCGAGTTTCAACATTTCAAATTTCAAAATTTCAAGTTTTTCGTTAACATTTCAAGTTTTTATATAAGATTTAAAGTTTTGTCAACATTCCGAGTTTTTATAGTAGATTTCAAGCTTTCGAATCCGTGAAACTTGAAATCCTCTGAAAAGAACTGTAAACTTTATTGAAATCAATTCTTCACAAAAACACACATAATTGATGCAGTAAAGCTAAAAGCATGTTAAAGTAACTGTTTGCAACTCAACTAATGAAAAAATGAATGATATTTACCGATTTAGAGCAAATCGGAAAAGTTTTTCGTCATTCACTTCCTGAAATCTTTAACGAGTTTATGAGATCGAGCCATCCTCTAGTTAATCGATTTACAGGAACAACAATGGTGCGGCCATTGGTGTTCGATTTGCAAGACAGTGATGAAGAACGGATACGATGAAGAAGAAGAACATAGAAGCAAGAAGAAGACATTGAGAAAAATAAACAAAAGAAAATAGAAATACTAATTTAGGGGTATCTTGGTAATTTATGGATATAAACTGAATTTTTTTCAAAATATGGCTATTTACGATTGAAGTTTCGTATGTGGTTAAAAACTAATTTTCTATGTGTGATGTGGTCATTTTTAACAATTTCCACTTTTACCCCGAACGTGCCACAAATAAATAACTGAGATCCCAATTCACAAGTTCAAATCGCCATTTCCCAAGTCAACAAATAAAAATAATAAAATAAAATCAGTCATTAATTTTATTTTGAAAGGCATTCAATAAATTATTAGAAGATAATAGGGTAGTTGGGGAAGATAATTGATATGATTTTGATTAATATATGCGTTGGCTCCTTGGGGCCGTACTCTTAGGGTGTGTTTGGTACGCGGGATGAGACAGAACAACGTGAGACAGTTTGTTCTTGTCCCGCATTTGGCACGACTTTAGTGTGGGACTGAATGGGACAAAGTGGGACAAAAATCCCAAAAAAAATTGTCCCACCCTATACCTTCGGCCAACTTGTCCCATGGCGTGGGACAAGTGTGAAAATGACTATTGTACCCTTTAAAATTTGCAAAAATTTTATATATATATATATATATAAACAGCCTGAATCATGTCTCTATCTCTCTTTCTCTCTCGTTCATATATCTCTCTAGAGATCAAACCCAGAAGTCCAGAACCACCTCATATCTCTCTCGTTCATATCTCTCTCTAGAGATCAAACCCAGAACCACCTCTCTATCTCTCTTTCTCTTTCGTTCATATCTCTCTCTGGAGATCAAACCCAGCACCACCAACACCCACGAAATCAAACCCAACACCCACGAAATTAAACCCAACACCACAAACACCCAAATCAAACCCAATCTGAAAGTAGAGATAGAATTGAACCCAATCAGCGCTGGGTTTCGTGGTGGCCGGTGTTTTCGACGACTGGGTTTTCTGGGTTTCACGGGAGATGGAGTGAAAGCGGTGTCGGCGGCGTGCAGCGTGGAGGGAGGCAGCTGCGGTGATGGGTGTGGTGGGTGGAGTTATGAGTTTTTGATTTGGGTTTTTTGACGATGGCGGTGTTGACGATGATGGTGGGGTATTTTGATTTGGGTTTTTTGACGATGGTGCTGTTGCCGACAGTGTTGTTTTGTTGTTCTTAGTTGATGATGATGATTTTGATTTGCTTTTTTGATTGAAGAAAAATGTTGTTCTTAGTTGAAAACAATATTTTTTCCAGATTTTTTTTTTGTGGAAATGGAATTATTAGGATGAATTTTGTGGAAATGGAATTATTAGGATCAATTGGTTTAAGAACATGTTAATTATTAGGATGATTTTTGTGGAAATGGAATTTCATTGAAGAAAATTTTATGGTGTTTATGAAGTGTGGAAATGGTAGAAAATATTAAAATTGTTATAAACATTCGAAAGGTCAAGAGGGGCAGTTTGGTCATTTAAACCTCTTGTCCCGTCATATCCCAGTCATACCAAACACATAAACTGTACAATTAACAGTTTGTCTCAAGCATTCCAAACACAATATAGAACAGCTGTCATGTCCAGTCCCGTCCAGTCCAGGTGCCAAACGCACCCTTATAGACTTTAAGTCCCAAGCCCCAACCAAGATTTTATTACGCACGAGGAAGAGTCCGCCGCCACCGACGAGATATTTTTCACTTTCAACCATTGTTGTGATTCCCATGTAGGGGTGCTTTTAGAATCAGAAACGAACTTTTATCTTTAAATTATCTATAACACCCATACTATTTTAAAAGAATGACAATAATGCCCTTTATTTATTAATGATTTTTAAAAACCAAAAATGAATTTTCAAAAACAAAAAATCAAATTATAAAAATATAAATCGAACTGTGGTGGTGGCCACCAACGGAGTTCGAGTCCGGATGAGATCCAGCGACGGACTGAGGACTGATCGGACGGCTTCGAAGTCGCCTGCGCCGACAGCCCGCTTGAAGTCAGGTTTGTTTCAGATTAAATCGACGATCGATTTTAGCGAACACGTTCAATCCCTCGATTCGAGAGCATAACCGCCATCGCCGGAGCATAACTAGTCTCTGCGGCGTCGTAAAAGAGGCTAGCGACACTCTCAGTGGAAAACTTGGCGGAGCAAGAGACAATCGACATTAAAGCAGCGGTTCCGGTTGCTAAGTTTTGAAGCTTGAACGAGTTGACTCAGTTCAACAAAGAGACAGAGTTGACTCGATCCAACTCGTTTTGTCATTTTGTTAAAGTTAACCTGACTTGAGCATACGTCTATTTTTATCATTTTACCAAACATATTTTCCACCCATTCAAAAGCAAAGCATTTTTAAAATTTAATTTATCAAACACTTGTTAACTTTTTTACTAAATCAATTATGTTTTAAGTTAAATTATAAACATATTACTTTTTAAGCAAAACAATTCCGAACATAGCTTAATATTCTTAACTTCAACTAATACCTTAATTTGTTAAACTCCCTTCAGATGCTATTAAAAAATAAAATCATCTTGAAAATTTCATAAAATATCTCCCATAAAACAATCCACTATCCACCGCTTCTGAGGTATCACTGAACTCATAACCGACTTAAGTCTATGTATGGATTTGAAATTTAATCAGCCAATCTGCTGCCTCAACTTTATAATATACCAAATTACCAATACTTTCTTGAATATACCAAATTACCAGTACTTTCTTGAATGTATCGAAACATTAATCTACTTTGAACCAAAACAAGAGTAAACGAATACATTCAGCCCCTCGCATCAAATATCGTGGATCGCTTTTGAAAGCTTAGCATGTATACAAAACGCACAAAAACTTTCGGGCAAAGAAAATTTATCCAATCTAAGTCATTTATATAATCTTCTATAACTTTGAGATCTGCTCACTACAAAAGATTGGGAGACTCAGCTGTGTCAAGATTCACAAATCACATTAAACATCACCACATTTATCTGAAACAGGACTTGAATAAACTTAAATGAATCAATACAATAATGTTAGCCATCCTAATTCCTAATGTGACAATTTAATTCATTAGACATACGACACGTGAGATAAATCATCTAATATATATCTATTTGTCCATTGATATAATGACATGTGATCAGTTGGATTATAGTGTCAGGACTTGGGATACCTAGTATTATTGAGAACGTAAACGAAAAAATTGGCACCACCAGGCTATCTCTCTCCAAACAACGCTAAATTAACGAATAAGTTCGGTGTTTCCAACACTTGAGATAAATCATCATCATTGTATATATATATATATATATATATATATATATATATATATATATTATAAAGTGTGGTATATCTTACTTTAATTTCGGTAAGGACATTAATAAAATCACATCTATTCTTATGAATTTTGATCTAAATTTATTAAAATATACCTATGAATCAAATTTTAAAATTTTTCAAATACTAGAACTATTATTTTGAATTTTTCTATATTTCTCTCATTTTTCGATATCTTTATATTTAACAAAATCGAGATAAATAATTCTAATGCTTAAAAGAATTCTTAAATTTTCTTCATATATAGGTTTCATTAAATTTATCATTCATAAAAAAAATTCAGATTAAACTTAATAAAATCCATACAATTTCATCAAAATCCTTACTAAAATTAAAGTAAAATATACCTTACTTGATAATTAATATATATATATATATATATATATATATTTATCCATTGACATAATGACATGTGATCAGTTGGATTATAGTGTTGGGATACCTCATATTATTTTGACACTACTAGGCTCTCTCCAAACAACGCCAAATTAACGAACAATTTCAGTGTTTGGTGAAAGATAGGGATCCAATTGCCAACCAATAATCAATGAGCATCTCCATGCTCTTTAAATTTTAACTAAATTCTAACTATTTTAACTAAAAAATTATTTTAGCTAACAACAATTCATGGAATCACTACGACCATCTTATTATAGCTAGTCATTAATATTTTAATAATTTTTAAATTTAAAATATAAATAAATTTATTTTATTTTAAAATGTATTCAAAATTGATATCATTTTTTCAATGACAATTAGTTTAAAAATATTAAAAAAATAAGAAAGAGAAAATAGAGAGCTTGAAATGACTACATACATTTGAAGAGTCCCTTGTGGTTCTCTAAACTAGGGAGCCATTTAGAGAGTCCCTTATGGAGTGCTCTAAAATCATCCACACTAGCTATTTTAACTATGTAGTGGGTTTAGAAAGCCGCTTTGAAGATGCGCTTGGCAATAATCAGTAATCGCTTGGTAGCTGACACGGTCATGTACACGGGCACATGACGCTGCCATTTCTTTAACAAAAAATACAATCCATGCAAAGAGGAGATTGGAAGGATCTTCAAGAATATTTTATGCAATATACAGGTATAATTGCTAAATGCCGAGGAATGACTCAATAATAGGCAAAGGTAAAGAAAGAATTTTACAGTAACAATGAGTTGTTGCATCCTTGACATGCAGGAGAAACGCGGCCACAACCATCATTGACAAGTAGACTCGTAAACAGGACTTTCTGGACTTTTTCGTTTCTTGCAGCCTTGAACAGATGCCAACTCACTGCACAAGAAGTGATGTGCAGGTGCTATCCCATGTGTAGTTCATTCCTCGTACCCTTCTAAACTACTATAATAATGCCGGTGAAAGTATATTTGACCAATTTCCAATACTTAAATATGAAAATGTTATGAGAAAATGAGTACGTCATATGACTCATATATTACCCTGGTTAGCATGGTTTTCGCTTGTTAACTTTTAAAGGGATATTGAACAACTTTTTCCTTTTAGGTCCATCCCTCGTTGTAGGTTTTTTCTCTCTCACTTGGGCATCGTCTTTGACCTCCCTGGATGGGCCCCTATTCCTGCTCTTACTTGAACTCCGTTTCATTGGTGGGGCAGTTGTGTATGAGGCATGGATGTCATTCCTTTGCTTAAGAAGCTCGTCAATCTGCAAATCGAACATGCAGCATTAAGGAAATGTATCTTATCCAATGAGAGTTCAAACACAAGGCCTTTACAAGTAAATCTTACTGCTTGCATTTCTTGCGCATATCTACTGGTCATCTCCGTAAATTGGGCAAGGACCTGTGAAAAGTCGTATGAAATTATGTCAGAAAGGAAGGATGTCACACAGGCATGTGCACTGCACTAATCAAAATCCAGACCTCTCTGTATTCATTTTCAAATTTTGATAGTTCCGCTCTTTTTGTCAGAATTTGAGCTTCCACATCTCTAAGAATTTCTTTTTCCTCCGTAAATGGGGCAGCACAAAGGGCTTCTATCGTGTAGCTTGCACTTTTAAAAAAGTTATCGCCTAAAGAAATGTGACAGGATAAAAAAGTAGTAGTCAGGTTTATCTAGTGCATCGTTGAAATGCATAGCACATCTAACTGAACAGAGAAGCCAAAGAACTGACCATAAACAGCAAATACATGAGTGCCAGCTTTCAATTCTGATAATTCGCATGGCTGAAACCCATCCAATTTTTTAAATAAGGCTGCATCTGGATCCTTTGCAGCAGCCATCTAGAGCAAAATCCATAAACATTAGAGAAAAGAATGAGCAAAGTCGAAATTCAAGATGGAGAGTAACTATGATATGTTTACAAAATCATCAGCTCACCGAGTTGAGTGTTTGATCCAATCGATAAACTGGGAAACCGAGAAAATACATCCCAGCAGATGTAACCTTTCCTGTTTTGGCGCTGTCCTCCTACATCATAAAGAAACCAAATTAAGAACTTGAGCACCAGAAATTGAGAGGCTACAAAGGTACAAATTACGGTACTAAGGTCTAAGCCAGATATATAGAGAAATATTTGGTTATTTACAAAAGAGTGGCATACTTTTCAAGCAACACAGGATTGAAACACAAAAATATCCTAGTATAGCATGATAGAGAAAACCTAAAAGCTCAAGTTACTACATGACAAATCCCAACAAGTATACATTCATACCAAATTAAAGATACATTCCAAGTCATTTCTCCTAGCATCCCACTTTACATTCAGGCCCAACATAAGAACCAATCTTAACATGTAGCAGATAAAAAACACAAGGTAATAACTTTCACACCATGATAGAGACGCAAGAATTTAAGCAGGGTTGTATGTACTTTATCTTATGAAATCAGAACATTGAAATTTCTTTCCATTAAAATATTTACACTGCCACCCATGCAATTCAAAGGTTAAAACTTGAGCAGATTATTCTGTATTACATCAAAACTCCCCCTTACCTACCCTCCCCCCACTGTCCAACAAACACACAAGTATGTGCACACGAAATAAAAAAACACAAGGAAATTGCTTGATACCTGGAGTGCAAGGCTCAATCCACCGCTCCCTTCACGATCAAAATACAATAACTGCACAAAGGCAATCAGTTATTAGAAAAGATTAAAATAAAATAAGATCTTTTAGATGCATTTCCACAGTACATAAGATATCAACCAATCAACAAGTAAAAAGGCATCCCAAATTAGACCGATTCCTACTCCATACTGAAAGATGAAATTCTACATTTGGTCAATTAAGATAATTATTGTATCACAAATGTGGTGAAAAGCAAGACTTAGTTCACTATATAAGTACTGACATACCCCTTGGGCCTTGACTGTTACTAAGTTTATCTGTGAAATTCAAATACCGGATCGGATCCATAAATTCGGAAACCATAGAACCTCTGAAGGGGGCAAATAATTAATCTTTCAAATATTTAACAAGATTTAAGAAGACAATACATACTGAACAAACGTAAGCACAGATATTATAAATTCAACTTTTTAGTGTGACCTTGTGAAGTTAAGGGGTCTGCTGGTCTTTATGATATGAAATACACATACACACACAAGCAGAAAGAGGACATGACTCATACTAGTACCTCTAAGGTTACATTCAACCAAAGAAACAGGTAACAATTCACACTAAACGTACATAGGTTTAGCTCTTCCAGAGATGGCATTAGTTTTCCACAATTTTCTGGAAGCAAAACAAACAATTGCTTTGCTCTTAAGTAAATATATAAATCAGCCTAACTGGAATGTGAATAGAGTTACAATGCTCAACTAAAGTGCACTATGAATAACAGTTATCCCTTGCAAATTTGAGTTCCTTATCCATGTTATTATTTGTTTCTAATAATTTTGCGGGCACAAAGTACAGAAAGCACTAACCTAATTTTGTTTTCTAGGTATGCCATCAATCAAAATATTACTTCACATAGACTATATTTCAATGAAGATTCATATTTTCAAAAAGCACTAAAGTGCAGCAGATGAAAAACAATCATGCAGTTTCCATAACATGATTGTAGAGATTTATAAATGTATAAACCTTGAATTTGCTTTTGCCAGATGATTGCACTCGGCACACAAATCCAGCCTGTGCTTCCTCTTCTGTTAGCATAATAGAATAAAAGTGAGCACGTTGCTTGTCAACCTGTTAAGATGCAAAAAATTCAATCATCACACCACCATGAATAACAGAAACAGCCAAAGAGAAGTAACAGTATCGTACCTTCCTGGTTATTGCTTGGTCCAGCAAAAGAGGTCGAACGGTGACCACACCATTAAGTGCCTCTTCCAAGACAGTTGCTGACACAGTGGTCTTGATCGGCACACCAAGTTTACTATGTTGTAGGAAACATTAAGAATCAAACTCAGTGTACACAACTCATAAAAATCATGAAAACTATTCCACAGGTTGATAAGAGTTAAAAAAGACCGGAAGCTAATATCGGTGCGAACTTACCTAAAAAGTGCAGCAAACATGGTGTTTACAGCGCTCAAACTGGAAAGATCTAGCTCCAATTCCTTACTTTCTGATTCAACAGCCTGTAAAAAAAAGAACAACGTTATCATGTTTAGCACTGAATTTTTCATGCTAACCCAAGTCTAAAAATGGATGATAAACTAACCAAATAAACTATAACATTTATAAATTAATGAAAAACACTAGCAAACTCTCGAATCTTGAAGAGTCCATAATATTAGCCACCTGTGGCATCTAACCTCAAAACCAGCAGAGTCAAATTGACGTCGTTTGTCAGGATCAGACAAGATATTATACGAAAAAGTCACCTCCTTGAACATATCAGCTGCTACAGGATCATTTGCGTTCTTATCAGGATGGTACCTAAATTAGTAAATATATTAGCATTTACAAGAATCAAAACAACCTGAGTAGAAAGGAAGAACATAGAAAGCATAGTGTCAACACAATATGTAATAGACCCAACTAGTAACTACTATATTTGTCGGATCACAATGAGCTAACAATCCCTAAATTAAGGCGATCAAACCACCCAGCATAGACTCACATAATAAGAACAAAATCTAATTTTTTTTCAAAAAATTAAGCATTGTTTATTTGAACAAGAATTGAATAAATGATAAATGCACCTCAGCTTATTTGCTTAGGCTCAGCACTTTGAATTCAAAAGTAACAGACACATGGCAAAACTTTCAAGCTCCAACGTTAGCAGTAAAGAGTACAGACCTCTTGCAACTTTCTATGTCACTATTCACTACAAGGAATGTCATGAGCAAAATCTCGCTAATTCTAATATTCAAGGTTTAAATTACAATCGACATACAAACACTGTCAGATGCAAATAGAAAATAATTTGTTTTACAATTAATCAACTTCAACACTGATCTATTGGAACACAACGCCTGAAAGTCGAAAACAAAAACAAGTAGTAACAAATTTTAAAAAAAACAAAAAAAAACAAAACAAAATCATACACATATTAACGTACTTGAGAGCCATTTTACGGTAGGCGCTCTTGATTTCCTGATCCGTACAATTCCTGGACACTCCAAGAACCTCGTAGGGGTCTCGCCGCTGCTGCTTCGCTGCATCGCTGCTTCTCTCCGACTTGGATCGATGAGCTGACATTTTCAAGCAATTTTACGCAAAAACAACAACAGCAAAACCTTATAAACCACTACCAGAACAACAACAAAAATAGACTTCACAAGAAAATGAAGAAAAAACGGGTCGTCCCCGAATCTCCTTGCATTTTCCGAACTCTCCTGTAAATTCACTTATTGGTGGAGAAAAAAAAAAGAATATTCTTGCAAATATTTGGAAGGATTATATTCAACTTGGAGCTTAAAGGAGAAAAACTAGAACGAGACAATTACAAGAGAAAATTGGAGGGGGGAAATTACAAATTAGTTTCAATTTTTCTATGTCTATTTCATTGATTCATTCTACCGTGAATAATCTGCTATTTTAATTTTTTTTTTTAAATAAAATTTAAATTATAGGATGGTGATCTGGTAAAAGACGCGGGGTGCGCAGTGCGCACGGGGGTTTGGTGACGGTCGGCACGTGAGTAGGAGCATGCGTGCAAGGGTTTTGAGCCGCAAGTTAAAATGATGAGAACAAGTGGGATGCTGAGCTGGAACCGGATTGGGCTTGATTGCCATCATCCATGCTTAAAAGGTAATTTATTTATGAACCGTGTATCGACCCAATTGATGAGAGTGTAGTCCGTGGTGTTTTTTATTTTATTTTTGATATTTGTCTCACAAATTGGATTACATACAGTATTTATATTGGTGGAGTCAGTATTTTGGGTGGGTAAATACCCGAACATTGTTATTTATTTATTGATGTGGTAGTTAGTGGGTGGACTTTCATGTGTGTGATTTGTTACAAAAATTTTATCACTAAAACATTGATCACATTATCATTTATATTACTTTCTTAATTTTCAATTAATTATGATTTATGCTGATTTATGGAGTAACTCATCATTGTGAGAGAGTGACAGAATGAGATTGTGTTAGATTTGTTTTTTAAAATTTTAATTATATAAAGATTTTTAACCGAATTTATTAGATCATGAAATTAAACCGATGAGAGGTCTGTCGGGGTCTAACGATATCAAATAGTATGAACACATACTTGTTAAATGTATATGGTGGAATTCGAATCTGACCGCTAACATGAAAGTGGAGGTGCACAATACCTTCGTTGAGTGAGGATATACAGTAAATAAGATATGATACTGTTACGAAAAGGGTTTTATTTTGTAGATAAGTTGCAAAAATAAGTTTTCTTTCTCTTAAGATTCTTGATTAATAAACTCATCTTTGGATGATATTATTTGGTTTTAACTATACTGAATAGGTTCTTCATGATTCAACAATATCATTAGTAGGTTAGCTAGTACTTTTAATGGGCAATATTAATTTGATATCCTATTGAAAGCGTGTAATTAGATATCATTAAGTGTAAATTTTTATACATCAATATTTTTTTTTATCTAAAATTAAACTAACGTAAAGGGGAAAAAACATCATATAAGATCATAAACAATTTTATGCATTAAAATTGGTTCTGCATTAAACTTTTACATAATTATTGTGATTTTATGATCCAGATTATTATTATGTTAAACGAGACTAATTCCCTTTTTGAGTAAATGATGATAGTATAAGACGACAGCTACATGTTTCCTTCTCAGGTTATTCAAATTAATTAAATTAGTAATTAATTCCAATTATGGTAAAATTTATTTATAAAACTTCCATGGTAGGTCTGCTTCCATGGTAGGTCTGGGAACCTGACTATCTAAAAATATTAAAATGCTAATGAAATAAATGTAAACTATAACTACATATGCGACATTAGTACATAATTTACTCATAATTTCGTTGTAGATTTCATCTCTCTTCTGCTCATTTTAAAACATTTGAATTAGAGTGTGCTCTGGCCACTCTGATTATTTATTCTTGGGATAATTACATCGGTGACCATCAATTTAGTGACACTATCAAAATGACCATTAGATTAAAATTTCGTTTCAAAATGACCATTTGTAGTGAAAAGTGTGACACTAATGACTATTCTATCTAATTCCATCCAATGAGTGACATTTTGATAAATAAGGGAATGACATTAATTTATTTTAGATGTTTTTTGGAAATCTAGTTTTTATTTTGTTTACACACATATACATGGACGAAACCAGGATTTTGGCTTTGGGGTACCAGGACAAAAATTAATATTGTACATCATGCAATCTTCAAATTATATTAGTAGGAATCCCGCACAAGAAAAAGTGTGGAATCCCGCACCTGATACTTTTCAATAAAATGTGATATCGTTCAGTGTTAAAAGTAATGATACAAATAAATAAATGAAATAGACATTGAGTAATTAAAATGTAACACTTCTATTTTATTTCTAGAAAATTATTTATAACCAAATCAATCTAATTTTCTTCCTAATTTTAATTTCAATCACATAATTAAAGAGTGTACGAGAAAAGTGAAAACCTCTTTTATTTTGTTGCAAAATCTATGCCTATTCTTAACTGTCTGCATCACTGAAAATAATATTTTAATAGTTCTCGGCTTATAAAATATAAATTCCAATAGCTTAATTAAAATATCATTTTACCATTGATATACTTAAATCACAATTATTTATATACTAGTAACTAAATTTTATAATATCCATGCTAAACCAAATTAACTTATAATAATTTTGAACAAAATTTAAATAATAAACTAATAAAATAAATTTATTAAAATCATATTAATAATCAACTTAACAAAATAAATAATATAAGTAGTCTCTATAAGAGTTCAATATTTATTTAGTTTGCTCTTGTTCTAGTGAAATCTAATATATATATATAATACACACTAGATCAGGTAATAATGTATGAAATAATAGTAAATTAAAATATTAAAATGCATTGATTTTGTTTCCTATTTTCATGGTTAATAGAATTATGGAAACAAAAATTATTATTTAATTTATATTATGGAAACAATAAAGGGACAATATAATATTATCCCCTACTTTATATATATATATATATATATATATATATATATATATATCACATTTTATGTACGATTGTTTTTGTTTTATTATTGGTTTACATTTTAGTTTTTTAAATAATATAAATTTTTTTATTGGTTGCCCCTTACATTCGTGTGTATATATATATATATATATATATATATATATATAATATATATATAAATAAACGATTAATGCTACAAAATCTAAAAAATAAAGAAGACACACGTGTATGGATATAAACCATTAATATATTATTGATCTAAAAGTTATAAAATCATGTCAAAATTTGTATAAAAAATTTTGTATGTACTTAATTTGTTCTTGAACATTATCGATATGCTATATATATGCATATTTTAATATAACGAGAGATTTCTATAAAATCGAAAAGCTCATAGAGCAATTTACATTATGGATGATATATAGACTATAGTTATATACTAACATCTTAATAAGTTGAATATATATATATATATATATATATATATATATATTATAATTTTTTTTTCTTCCGTGCGCACTGATATAAAATATATCAGTACATTACATGTGAGCTATAGATTATGGATAAACACTGACAAATGCATATAAACTGGGTCAACGCGATTGAATATAATGGTCCACATGCAACACACTGATAAATATTTATTGGTGCGCAGTAAGATGAAAAGTTTCTTTTATATATATATATATATGAGTGAGTCTCTCATGAGGGATCCCTTATTTGAATTTCGGTAAGGGCTATGATAAAAACACATCGATTTTAATGAATTTTAATATATTTTTGTGTGGATAATGAGTTTAATTAAATCTACATTTTAACAAAATTTGAGAATTTTTCGAGCACTAAATCTATTTATCCAAAATTTATTAAATATAATTGCATCGGAAAATAGGTGAGATATAGGAAAATTCATGAAAAATAGTTTTAGTATTCTAAAAATTCTCAAATTTTGTTCATACGTAGATTTCAATGAAATCATCACCCATAAAAAAATTTATATCAAAATTCATTAAAATCGATGTATTTTCATCAAGTTTCTAATGAAATTAAAATAAGAAATTCCCACGAGAAACTCTATATATTTATGTGTGTGAGATATGTTATACGTAGATACACACTAAATATAATTATTCTTTTCAAAAATCAAAAGAAAAAATTGATTGGTGGAGAAAAAACCACTACAATGACAAAAAAAAAATAGACTTCACATGAAAATGAAGTATAAACGGGTCGTCCCCGGGGAGGAAAAAAAAAATATCCCTGCAAAAATTTGGAAGGATTATCCAACTTGGAGCTTAAAAGGAGAAAAACTAGAAAGAGACAAAGACGAGAGAAAAATGGAGGGGGGCCATTACAAATTAGGTTCAATTTTTCTCTGTCTACTTCATTGATTCATTCTACTGTAAATAGTCTGTTATTTTAATTTTTTAAAAATAAAATTTAAATTATAGGATGGGAATCTAGTAAAAGACGCGGGGTGCGCAGTGCGCACGGGGGTTTGTTGACGGTCGGTACGTGATTAGGAGCATGCGTGCGAAGGGTTCTGAGACGCAAGTTAAAATGATGAGAACAAGTGGGATGCTGAGCTGGTACCGGATTGGGCATGATTGCCATAATCTATGCTTAAAAATTTATTTATTGATATCGCAATTAGTTTCATGTTTGATGTGTTACCGAAAAAAAAAAAAATTGGTGCTATTGGCACACCCTCTACTGATCTATTCATGTTCTATTATTTTAATTATATAATATTTTTTTTTCCTTTATCAAAATTATTTAAAAGGACATACAATTTAGGAAAGAAATTTTCTACAAGTAAATCTATTAAAATATCACATTCATTTTCAAAAAAAAACCCAGTAATCTGTTTTTTTTTTTAAAAAAAAAAATTTAACTCTTAAACCCTAAAATCTACTTCTTACATATATATAAGATATTATGGAAGAGTTTGAGAACGATATGAAGAATATGAAAGAATTGTCTAAGAACGATACCAAACATAAAGTAAGAATTGTCTGAGAATGACATAAAGTAAGAATTGTCCGACAATGATAGTAAGCATCTGGAAATAATTCATTATCTGAAAATAAGTTTGAAGTTTATTTTTTTCTTTATAATGATATCAAGTTGTCGTTGTGTTGAAATACCCAATTATTTTTTATTTTTTCGTTTCCATCATGAAATAAGAAGAAAAAATAAATAAATAAATCAATATAGGTGAGAAAGATATACACAGATATAGAGATATAGAGATAGAGAGATCGAGAGATCATATATGGTATGTATTAAGTTTGAAAAATAAGTAAAATGAATAGTTTTGGAAATAAACCAAAAAATTTAATAAAAACATTTAATTTAATTTAATTTAATTAAAATTTTAAAAAGTGGAGTATGAATAGATCAGTTGGGAGTGTGCCAATAGCACCGCTCTACAAAAAATTTATCACTAAAACATTCATCTCATTATCATTTATATTACTTTCTTAATTTTCAATTAATTTTGATTTATTATGATTTAAGGAGTAACTCACCATTGTGAAAGCTTGACAGTAATGAGGTGGTGTTAGATTTGTTTTTAAAAAATCAATCATACCAAGATTTTCAACCAAATTTGTTAGTTCACGAAATTGATATGACGAAGGACTTGTTGGGGACCTGGCAATATCAAACAGTACATATATATATATATATATATATATATATATATATATATATATACTTGTTAAATACATATGATGGAACTTCAATCTTATCACTAATATGAAAGTGATGTGCATAATACCTCTATCAAGTGAAAATGTGTGTCAATTAGATGTGTTAATGTTACAAAAAAGGTTTTATTTTGTATATAAGTTGCAAAAATTAAGTTTTCTTTCTCTTATTAAGATTCTTGATTAGTAAACGGATTCAAACAATATTCTTTTGTTTTAACTATATTGAATAAGTTCTTCATGATTCAACAATATCATCGGTAGGATAGCTCGTACTTTTAACTGGCAATATTAACTTGAGATCTTATTGAAAGCACTTAATTAGATATCATTAAGTGTAAAATTGTATGCATTAATTGTTTTTAATCTAAAATTATACTAACTTAAAAGGAAAAAACATTATAAAAGATCATAACCAATTTTATACATTAATCTTTCACATAATTATTGTGATTTTATGATCCAGATTATAATTATCTTAAACGAGACTAATTCCCTTTTTTGAGTAAATGATGATAGTATAAGACGACAGCCATATGTTTCCTTCTTAGGTTATTTAAATTAATTAAATTAATAATTAATTCCAATTATGGTAAAATTTCTTTACAAACCAATAAAACCTCTATTGTAGGATTGAGAACCTGAATGTCTAAAAATATTAAAATGCTAATGAAATAAGAGTAATGTTACTTTGTCCAAATGTTGTGGTAATACTTAAATCCATTCATTAAAATCTAATATAATTTGGATGAATGAATTATAGCGTTGATACATCATTTGGACACAAAATTTAAACAAAGTAACATTACTATGAAATAAATGTAAACTATAACTACATAATGCGACATAAGTATATAATTTCATTAAAGATTTCTTCTTTCTTCGGGTCATTTTAAAATATTTGAATTAGAGTGTACTCTGGCCACTCTGATTATTTATTCTTTTTTAACCAAATGAGTCATGTTGTAATTTATTTTTTAAGAAAAATATTAAATTGCATATTTTCAAGGTTTAATACTGTATTAGCCATTTGATAGGCCATTTTATTAAAAACAAAAGGTGAGGATACATAAAATATTAGTGTGTATATATATTAGTGTAACGTTAAAGAGGCAAATGTAAGTAGATGTGTGAGATATATTCTACCCATGATTCATGAATATATATATATATATATATATATATATATATATCCGTGGAAGTACTGTACAATACAACAATGATCATCATCAATTCCAATTAAATTATTGAATTAGGTTCCTTTACAACAAGTTCTAAAATGGTTAAACAACAAAAACACTCTGTCAAGATGGCCAGATACAAAAAAATAATAAGAATAAAAACCATATTATATATAATTAGAAATATGACAACATTTGATTTAGCTGTCATTTCTCATATCTTCCTCTACATTTGCGACTCAAATCATAAAAAGCCGATACTAAGAACAAAATATAGGAGAAAAGTACAAGAGAATAATGATTCCTTTACAATGTTTTGGGCTGGCCAAGATCAATCGATCACAGCATTTGTTGTCATGGTTTTAGTCAAAACTAGTGTAACATATAAAAAAATAAGGCTAGTTTCAAGTATCAATCTTATGAAGGTTCTTTTTAAAGACAAAACTATTAAATATAATAAGATAAAATGGATAATACATCGTGAATGATGGTCTCGTACGTCTTCATAAACCTGATTAATTTACCATTTGCCCACATTTGGGTTGCGGCTGTCCTACAATACCATGACTTGCCTATCAAAAACGGCACTTTAAAAATTATTAAAATAACAATTATTAGATCATACATAATCCTGATTTTGTAACGATAAGACATGTGTTGAAATACCAACTTTGTAATGATACAGTATAAAGTCGAATCCAAAATAATAAATAGACAGTCTCTTCGTTGACATGGTGAGACTGTTCCACACCAAACGAAAGTAACTTCACCATTGACCACTGCTCAGTTTAAATCTATAGAAATTCTACTTAGACAAATAACATGGATTAGAGAAGTTTCAAGTTTGTGTTACTTAATTTTATAACTACGCATCTACTCCACTATAATTTTTTATTATGCTCTTATTATATTCATGGGGATTCCATTCCTTGTCCAAAAACCCATTTGATCTTTATCTTAATTCTTACATGAAACTGATAGTGATTAATTTGGATGTTTTTCTAATCTATTACCTAATCTACCCTTCTCCATGGTCTTTAGTATTACCCAAAAGGAATGGAGAACAAAACTGTCAAGATTCTGATTTTCTAAGCATCTCGTCATTTAGAGTGTGTTTGGTAGGGAGGAAAGAAAATAGAAAAGATAGAGAGATTTAAAGAGATATAAAGTATGATGGGAAGAAAAGAAAATAATTTTCCCTTGAGTTGTTAGGTAAACAGGAAGGAAATAAGAGATTTTTCATTTCCTTTGTTTGGTATTGTTGATGAAAAGACAAAAAGACAAAGGATGAAAATTCTTTTTATCAATTTTACTATTTTACCCTTACATTATAGTTTATATATTATATATTTTTATATTTAATAAATAAATATAATTTAAATAATATTGAATCCAGTTTTTTTACTAGTTCAATTCAAAAAATTTAACCTATTATATATATAAATTAATATATTATGCTTTAATAGTTATTTAAAATAAATAATTTTTAATTTTTAATGTTTCAATTTTGATTTATTTTTTTTAATTTAGATGGGTTTTTTTCAGATAAAAATTATATGAATCATAAATTAGCAAAATGTATAGGATGATTTTCGTCGTTCTTACTTTTGGTAAGTATATTCCAATATATATATATATATATATATATATATATATAACCAACAACTTAAGTTAAATATTCACTAGAGAGAGCTTTAATATGTGTCAACATATCAAATTGAACAACTTTAATTGTTTTATTCTCTTATTATGAGGATTAAAAAAATGGTAAATTTGTTTTAATTAAACCAAAAACCATTATCTCTTTTCTCTCTATTTTCCTCCCACTTTTTGGAGGATTAAAATTTGTGGGTCACACCCATAAATTTTTCCTCTTATTTTTCCCTTTCTTCTATTTTTCTCTCCATACCAAACACATATTTTCCCATTTTCTTCCCCTTTTCCCATTTTCTTCCCCCTTTCCCTCCACTTACCACTATTTTCTTTCCTCTCCATTTTCATCTCTACCAAACACACTAGTAGATATTAATTGTTAAATCTTGCCTAGTTGGCTAGCTTTAGGGTAGTTAGTTCACTTAATCCATTAAAACTATTAAAATATAATCTATTTATGGTTAAAAAAAAACATGTTTGCTCGCATGGAGACCAAAGTAGTAAGGAAGAAATCTTCCATAAAATGGTCTAATAATAGATATCTACTCCCAACAACTACGGAAATTCTCTCCCCACACATAGCGATAATTATACATAGTGAGACTTGAACCACCTGCCCTATGATGAAGCCATGTTAGGCTCTGAGAGACCATGATTCTAAACCCACAACTTATATATTTAAATTTGACTCTACTTTTTGTTATTTACATTATCCATTAAATTTTTATTCATTTTTCAAATTACCCCTCAAATTCCTGGAGCTGACCTCGCCCCAATCACAACATTGGAAAAAGGGCTCCATACCACTTACACTAGGGGATGATATGCAAAAGGGTAAATTACACTAAATCTCTTGAGGTTTGGACAAGTTGCACTTAGATGGATAAGTTTCTTTATTATACACTAACACCCCAAAAACTTAAATTTGACTTTAAAAATACCTAAAATGCCCGTAGTTATATTATTTTATACTTTTTTTTACCTTTTAAACAAACACTTTATAAATTTTAATAAAATAAAAAAAATTAAATAAAAGATATGATTCATTAAATAAATAAATAGTTTTAAAAAATTAAATAAATAAATAGTTTAAAAAAATTAATTATATAAATAGTTTAAAAAAATTAAATAAATAAATAGTTTTTTAAAAAATTAAGTAAATAAATAATTAAAAAAATTAAATAAAAAAAGGTTTAAGAAATCAAATAAATAAATAGTTTAAAAAATAAATGAAAAAATTAAAAACATTAATTGTTTTAAGAATATCCATTAATAGAGACAAGATAAGCTCTAAATATCCAAGGAGTGTTGGGAACTTTGAAGTTTCTCTCACCATCATCTTTACCATAAAAGTTTGGATATTTAAAGTTTTTCTTGTCTCTATTAATGGATATCCTTAAAAAATTTAATGTTTTTAATTTTTTTCATTTATTTATTTATATTTTAAAACTATTTATTTAATTTTTTTAAACTATTTTTTTAACTATTTATTTATTTTATTTTTTAAAATTGTTTATTTATTTATTTTTAACTATTTATTTATTTTATTTTAAAAAAAACTATTTATTTTTCAAAAAACTATTTATTTATTTATTTGTTAAAACTATTTATTTATTTAATGAAAAATATCTTTTATTTTATTAAAGTTTATAAAGTGTTTGTTTAAAAGGTAAAAAAAAGTATAAAATAATATAAATAGGGACATTTTAGGTATTTTTAAAGTCAAATTTAAGTTTTGAGGGTGTTAGTATATAATAAAGAAACGTATCCATCTAAGTGCAACTTGTCCAAACCTCAAGGGGTTCAGTATAATTTATCCTATGCAAAACACATAATTAAATCACCTTTTGTACACGTGGATGTCTGTTTTTTTAAAACATAATTATCACAGTTAAATTAGTGTCAGCAGATATTTTGTACAATAGGGGCACATATTTATGCTAGACATTTATGGCAATATTTCAGATGGCCATTTTCTTTCAAACCAAGTTCTGAGGTCTTTGTCAACAGGAAATCAATACAAACAAGAGAAAATGATATGTTTTTCCAACCACCATGTGTAAACTCATGTCCCAAAAAATTGAATTGCGATCTAAGTCTTGATCACTATTATCAACTTTTTATTAAAGAAAACGAGACCATTGGGCCATTATTAAAGTCAAATCCTTTTCAAACATAAAACGTGATGATTTAAGGATAAGATTTGAAAACGTTTTTAAACAAAGCAAATTTTTTTATTTACTTTATAATATTTCATAAGTAGTATTAGTATTTTTGTTACTAGAACATTTATAATTAATAAATATTTACAAGATTTTTAATTATATCAAAAGTAGTTTCTAAAGCATCCTGACGGCAATGCAACATGATTTTCACTTTTTGGAAAAAGGTTGGCTAAAAATTAAAATCCTCCAGGCACTATTGATGTGATTCATAGCATATGTGATATGCCTTG
This sequence comes from Dipteronia sinensis, assembly GCA_033220585.1. Lineage (NCBI taxonomy): Eukaryota > Viridiplantae > Streptophyta > Magnoliopsida > Sapindales > Sapindaceae > Dipteronia > Dipteronia sinensis. Next base: position 71,458,499 of record CM065638.1, on the reverse strand, counting down.
GTTTGTTATATATAAAAAGGCAATAGAAAAAGTGTATAAATGTATTACATTAAATTAGTTTTAAGCACATCAATAGCATATTATTAATTAAGATGTAATAGAGCACATCTAACATTTTATAACAATGCATGTAAAATGTGGCTTTCAATCATATCCAGATGTCTTTTGTTGCCTTACAAGCCATATTCAAATCCAACTAGACGAGATTGGTGGTAAATAAAGAGTTGAGCAAGTAATTTATTTATAGTTTGCACGTCCATTTATAGTTCAAACTTCAAATGGTTGTACACTTCCACTTCTACATTTGTGATTAAGAGTTTGAGTCCGCATTTGTCTATAAAATCAAAAAGTGTGTAGAGACTCCTTCCTTATAGTGAAAGTTACAATCTAAACAGTACTTATAGTGATTGATATCGTCAGGTTCTGACAGATACTTGAAGAAAATGATAATCAATGTCATTAAGAATTTACAAACAATGAAGACAATATGTTGAGTAATATTAATTTTGTAAATGTGTGTATATATATAGTTGCAAACTCACTTGATAATGGTGGGACAATGTTCCTCAGTGCATTTGGAAACAACTTAAAAGGATGCTTGGGGCTATTCTAATTATAGTTTTCAATTAATTTTTCGACGACCTCTTCTGGTTTGATCAATGACTTAATAATTCAGTTGTACTTTTCTCTTTTAATTTTTCAACTAATTTTACTATTAATAAAGATGAATTGCATAATGAGATAAGTTGCTAATCAATTATTGAGTTCAAATTTGTTCTTTTTAAAAACAATGAGTAGATGTGAGTTTTGGCTTGGAGACTGGCGACGGGAGAGTGATTGATCATGATTTCATGAGTGACCCAATACCTAACCAAGTTAAAACAATCAACTCCTTGTCTACAACTACAACTATATATGTAAGACAAAGATGTAACACCTTTGCTCTCCTCTTTTGCTTCATATGGGGCCTTCTTCTATTTTTACTTCAAAGTTTCTTCTCTATAATTGCCAAATTGTACATCATCATATATTATATCGATCTCTATTATGTGAAAATTTTGGATGAAACGGTCTCACCATACGACCCTCACTCAAAAGATGACATAAATAAAATAATATAGAGTAATACTATACAATCCAAATAATTAACCAAAATGATGGATAAGTGAATTGTCATTACCATTCAAATTATAGGATGACGTGGTCAATGAATAAATTACTTACCATATCAATTGAGTTGGTTTTTGGACTAATTTTGTTGTTGTTGTTGTCTAGCATTAATGAATAATAATAATAACTATATATATATTGAAGTATTACTAGTGAATAATATATAATTAGTTTAATAATGTATCTTATTTTGAGTGGTGGTCCCATCAAATTATATTTATCCTAATCCCACCAAAGTTTCTCTTTTATTGTACGGATTTGGATTCTCTGCGGTTCTAATATTTTTCCCGACATTTTTAAAGCGTGTGATTGGTTGTTGATAAAATCGTTGTGAAAATCAATCACATTTTAATCATTCGTTCATTACAATCCTTATATGTCAAGAGATTATGTAAGGTCAGAAAAAAGATCAGATCAGTCGATGATCCAAATTCTTATGGTATATATAGTGTCCCTTGTGAATTCAAATGCCAAGCCTTATCATAGACACCTGGGCCCTAACTAAAATTTAAATGGGCCGTAGCAGTAGCTATATAATGATTTCAAGCCTGGTGTGTAAGCCCAATTATAAGTTTAAAATCTTAAATCCAATTCCAATCCAAAGTCATAACCGTCAATAATCATTTTTTTAAGTAGTACATAAATAAGGGTTTTTTTTCCTAGGGAGATAGAGGACTCGAACCTGCAAGGTATGATGAGTATACCACTGGACCAACCTCATCTCATCATCAATGTGGCAATTTGGTTTAACATATAGTGTTTATATAAATCGAAAGATGACCTATTTAATTTTTTATCAATCCGAACAAGACACAAGACCCGTTAAATAAGTTAAAACCTAATCACACTCCATTAAAATAACAGATTACTTGTTATGATTAGGGTTGTCAAAACCCCTTGCAGGACAAACCCACGGGTCCTCACTTCTCGCAACCATTAGGGGATTAAAAGTTCCTCATTTTAGGGGCAGGGGATGAGATGAGTATGGCTGTATAGGTTCCCCTAACCGGAATTTCGGAAATCCCCACTTCTGAATTATATTTTAATAATTAAAATGTTATGGGCCAAAACCATAAATAGCCTTAAAATTAGGGGGAGTATTCAAAGGTGTCATTTTTCAATAATTTCACTATTTTTATCCAAGAGAAATGATTTTTGGACAAAAATACCCTTAGTGCATTTATGACATGTGAGAGAGATTTTTTTTAAGCATCTTCATCAATCTCCATTGATGGAGGTTTAACAAATCTCAATCAATGGAGGTTTGTTCGACATTTACTGATGGAGGTATGAGAACAAACCACCATTGATGGAGGTTTGTTTGACCTCCATCTGATTTTTTTTCCAGATCTTCAAATGGAGATCTGTTTCCAGAAACTTTACATGATGAAATGATGTTACATTAAATTGTGTAATGATGTTAATATTTCATCGTGTAATGATGGTAATATTTTATTATGCAAAGTTTCTGAAAACATTTTCAAATGACTTTTGAGGGGAAAAACAATATCAAAATTTCGCCAATAATATACCGTTGGAATCGTTTCGGTTAAGAAAACAATATTTCAAAGAGAGAAAATTGTAGAGAGGGAAACACAAATGAATGAGAGAAACAATAAAAATCTATGAAGAGAGAGAAAGTGTCAATGGAGATTCAAGTTATTAAAATTGATGAAAGTCAAAACTTAAAATTGATGAGAGAGAAAACTTAAAAGAGAGAAAGAAAAAAAACGTAATCAAAGATGATGGATATGGAAGTCAATAAAAAGAATTTTAAAGAGTATTTCTGTCAAGTCATCTATAAATATGGATAAAAACAGTTAGCTTATTGAGAAGGGATAAATGTGAACATCATAATTTTATGGACATATATCAGAATTTTCTCAAATTTTTACTATATTTACTCTATTATAAGTTTATGGGTGGGGAGCCTTATGAATTGATATTACTTGGCTAATTTAATGAATTTTATGTGCATAAATTTTTGTTTTGATGGTTATATTTTTGTTAATGTTAAAATTTTATTATATTATTAAAAGAGATAAAAATTTATATTTAATTGTGATTTTTTTCTAACCCCAAACGACACATTGACAATCCTTGTAACAATGACCCAATTAACCTATTACAGGTTTGTCAATTTAACTATTGAATTATTTAAAACAATTCAAACATTGTTAACTTTATTACACAATTTCAATTACCCGTTCAATAGATAATAATAAGGAACTATAATATAATCTCTATCCAAAATAAATCTAAAATGACAGTCACAAAAAATTAAAATACTTATCTAAAAGAAAATTTTCCTATATCGAAAATAATTATGTCAAACAAATTAACAAATAAAAAAGAGCTCAACCGAAAACACAACTCATTATTTAATGAATTTAACAGGTTTATTCAATAGTAACCACCAAACCCAATAAAATTCAATCAAAATCGGCGAATTCCATATCGTGTAAAACCATGTTAGAGTGACATGTTGTTTTGTAGTGTAATTTTCTTTGAACTATTTTGTGATGCATTAAACAGAAATCCAGTACTTATGTCTATTTTTTTGGTAAATGAATTCAAACTTAATACCTCACTCAATATTGAATGGTGTGATTATCGTCCGACTATACTGCGAACATTTCTCGACATGCGTTTACTTTATTAATGTTGAGTTGATTTATATATATTAATGTTGAGTCCATATTGGTTTCGTGTCGGTTTTATATATAAGAAACGGTACAGCCCATTTAATATATTGTATTATCGTACTATCTTAAATTGGACCAAACCAGTATTTTGTTTAGATTGACCCGATTTCATCTTAAATACTTGGATATATATATGATGATGATGACTGATAATTTGTCTGAAATACTAAACTAATTGGTGTCACAGTTTGGATTTGGATATATATACACACATTTGACATCAATCAGTTGATTAAATTATATTTTTCTCATTATATATATATATATATATATATAAATTATTGTAGTTAACTTGTTCCATTTGTATGAATTATTTTTATTCCGGTTCATTGCAACCACACGAACCTGTCACCTGTCTAGGTCCCAGGAATCCGAAACAAAAACTATAAATTGCTTTATTATATTATCTTTGGTGCGTGTGAATGTGTGATGTGCACCCGTAGAGGAGAATACATATTTATTAATAGAAAAATATATTTAATGTATCTTTATTAAAAATATATTAAAAAAATCATATAGCTATCAACATCCTATCATATCATGCATGTATGAAGCATTAGTTTACCTTCCACGAGATGTTAAATCAACAACTTGAAAAATGCAAGTGGATAAACGAGTCCATATTCCTTTTTTGTTAGGGTTATGTACCTATAATTTTTTTTTATTGTTAATTCGTCATGATATATAATATTATATATCATAACGAATAATGTGGATCATTTGATTTACATACTTTAACTCAAAGTATATGTACTTGTCAAAATTTTTCCATAATCTGTGGTCCACATTCTTTATTTTGATATATTTTATATCATGACAAACTGACAATAGAAAAACTATATATATATATATATATATATTAAAAACAGAGTTCAACACGTTTTTTCGTATGAAGACCGATATGAAATGTTTCCACAACGTGTATTACACATTGTTATCTAATCGATTAATCATATCATGCATATATTAAGCATTAGTCTTCCTTCCACGAGATGTTAAATCAACACCTTAAAAAATGCAAGAAGATAAACGAGTCCATATTTTTTTTTGTCAAGGTTATATATATAAACAGAATTCTACACGTTTTTTCGTACGAAGACGATGTAAAAAATTTCCATAACGTCATGAAACGTATTACACATTGTTATTTAATCGATTAATCGATTATCGTATAAAAAAGCATATATAGGGACAGTTTGATATTGCTTTTGAGAAACTAAAATCAATTTATTATATAATTTTGACATAAAATGATGTTTTGTAAAACTTTCAAAAGTGATTAAATGATAATCTGACAAGTTTTGACTGTGCTTTTGAAAAGTTGGTGGGGGGTTACTTTTTAAGAGTGATTATGGAATAATATATTTCAGCATTTAACGGATTTTTTAAAATATCATTATTATTCTTATGAAATCAAATTAAAATCATTTATATACCTTATTTCATTATAAAATTAAATATTCTAATTAAATATTGATTTAATTTATAAAATCTTTTAAAAATATTTGTATCATTCTTATTGAATTTTTTTTCTAATTTAAATATTTTACTTAAATATTGATTTAATATATATAATTAATGAAAAAAATGAAATGAGGTTTTAAAATCATGTCTATTTTAGTCATTGTAACTAATTTCAGCACTTTTGAAATAAAATTAACAAACATATGTATACTGCTTTTGCGCTATACAACAGTTTTAAAAGTACAATTAACCAAACAACTGCTGATTAACTTCATAGTTGATTATTCTTTCAGCACAACTAACAGTGATTATTATAAAAGTTACAGCAATACCAAACAGGCTCATAATCCCACACATGATTAGTATATTAAAAATTATCAAATACGAGAATCTCACATATTTTTTTGTACGAGATTCCAATCGTACTCTAGAATGAAGCAAAACACCAATTTGAAGCCAAAAAACTCTCTCCAACCAAACTCTATTTTTCTGTGTCAAAAAATGGGTTGTTCTACGGTATTGCGTTAGATTTGGCGCAACACTTACATTTGACATATAAATGTGTATTTTTTTAAATCCCTATAGTTTAGTTAAATCACACTTTTATCCTTATTCAATAAAATTTATTTCAATTGTATCCATTTTTAGTATTTAAAAGTTTTTTTAATCACTGTTTTACCCTTATTTAACCAAATTCATTCCAATTGTATCCCTTTTTATTATTTAATGATTTTTCTTAATTTATATTTGTTTTAATTTAATTATTATTTATATTAACATTTATAATAAACAAAATTTAAGTATATAATACAAAAATTATACTATATTTTAAAAAAATCACTAATTTGAAAACAATAAAATTAAAAGCAAAATACAACATTAAAAACATTAAAAACTTTATAAAAACTTCTTAATGATAAAATAAATTATCACTAATTGGGAGATAGTAAAATGAAGGGAAAATAAAATATATTATTGCAATATTATGTTAATTAAAGGATTAAATGTAAATTGTTGAGAAATGATTAAAAAGAAAAGAAAAGAAATGGAATATTAAGGGAATATTCTTTTTAGTATAACATTGAGATAATTACCCGGTGGCCAACAATTTGATGACATACTATCAAAATGACAATTGGATTAAGAATTGGTTTTAAAATGGTCTTTTTTGGCGAAAAATGTGACACTTATGGTCATTTCTTCCAATTTCATCTAATGAGTGGCATTTTGGTGAATAAAAGGATAACATTAATTTATTGATTTAGATGTTTTTTTGGAAATCAATTTTTTCTTTTGTTTTTTGAAACGATTAATTATATTTAGTGTGTGTATATATATATATATATATATATAGCATATCTCAAACATATATATATATATATATATATATATATATAATGAGTCTCTCATGAAGGATCCCTTATTTTAATTTCGGTAAAGATCTTGATGAAAATACATCGGATTTAATGAATTTTAATATGAATTGTTTTGTGGATGATGAGTTCATTGAAATCTACCTATGAACAAATTTTGATAATTTTTCGAATACTAGAATTATTTTTCTTGAATTTTCCTATATTTCGTTTATTTTTCGATGTCTTCATATTTAACAAAATTTGGATAAATAGTAATAGTGCTCAGAAAATTCTCAAATTTTGTTCAGATGTAGATTTCATTGAACTCATCATTCACAAAAAAATTCAAATTAGAATTCATTAAAATCGATGTGTTTTCATCTTGGTCATTATCGAAATTAAAATAAAGAATCCCCCATGAAAGACTCACTCATTTATATATATATATATATATATATATATATATATATATATATATATATATATGAATGAGTAATGTTAGGCTTCTTAAATTTTTTTTCCAAATTTCTTCCTAAATTGTTTTGGCACGTGACGTGTCAACATCAAATCACTCATCACATAATCTCATGATTTATAAAATGTTGACACCTCACGTACCAATACCATTTGGGAAGAAATTTGAATTTTTTTGAGAAGCCTAACATTACTCTCTCTCTCTCTCTCTCTCTCTCTCTCTCTCTCTCTCTCTCTCTATATATATATATATATTCAATTTGTAAGAGGATGTTAGTATATAACTATAGTCTATATATCATCTATGCATAATGAAATTGCTCTATGAGCTTTTCAATTTTATACAAATCTCTCGTTATATTACAATATGTATATATATATATATATAATATCGATGATGCTCAAGAACAAATTATGTACACTTTTTGACACAAATTTTGATACGATTTTATAGCCTTTGGATTAATAATATATTAATGGTTTAGATCAATATACATGTTTCTTCTTTGTTTTTTTTTTGTTTTTTTTTAGATTTTATAGCCTTAATATTCTCAATATATATATATATATGAGAAATGCTATACATATATACACATATTAAATATAATTAATCGTTTCAAAAAAGTAAAAGAAAAAGTTGATTTCTAAAAAAATCAAAAATAAATTAATGTTATCCCTTATTTACAAAAATGCCACTCATTGGATGGAATGGTTATTAGTGTCACAAGGTTCATCAAAAATTACCATTTTGAAACCAATTTTCAATCAAGTGGTCATTTTGATAGTATATCATTAAATTGATGGCCATAAAAGTAATTATCTCTATAACATTTTGTGCAATGGGTTAAAAATGAAAAAAATAAATGGTTTAAAAGTTATACCATTTTGTTGTAAAAGTTACACCAAATTGATATTTTAGGTTAGGTTGAAGATGGCCTAAAACAAGTAAAAATAATTTGCCTTAGATTTAAAAAAGAAAGAGTCAAAATTATCTGAATTTTATAAATAAAAACGATAATAAGTACAGTACTTGAAGTTCTTCGTTGGAAAAGTATGCTACATATATATTCCAACTTGTATATATAACGTACAACCCATAAATTGATACACATTAATATAAAAAAATTTCACTTGAAATATGTCATTTGAATTTATTTTTTATCAATAAAGTTGCTTGGGCTTTAAAAAAAATGTCTAAGATATGAGTTGAGACGTATAACGTTACTCTCTGTGGAAATTTTATAAAAAAAAATTGTTTCGTCGAAAATATTGATTATCATTTTTATTGTAAGTCGTTTTCTAAAAAAGATCCTTCATTAGATTTGTTTTATTGTTTTCTTAATTTAAAAACTTGATAGAAAAATAAAGGTTTGTTTGAGGCAATTATTGTAGTCATATAATAGCAACCTAAACTTGAATTCCACGTCTCTATATAAAAGACAATGTGATCAAATTCAAATCCACATTAATTATCAGGCATCAACCAAACTTAAGTCAGAAGAATCATTCAAACAAATATTTTAATTAGTATATATGGAGAAGTTTATTCGATCAAACACTTTAGTATTATAAAAATATATATTTTTAGTTGTTATATTAAGATAGATAGATCATCATAGATATATTGATCTGAAATATTTATTAATTTCTTATGATAACTTTGTTGGCAATATGTCTTCATTGATCACCCAACTATATAATTATTATGCTTTATTGCTTAGTACTACAACTGGTCAGCCCAAATTCAGTTTTAATTTTTAATTTTTAATTTTTGAGTGGGTCAAAAAATGAAACCCAGAAAACAATTAATTGTAGTCTCTTTTAAAATTTCTAGATTGCTTTCTTTCGATATATATATAATACAGGTGTGACACCAAGATGTGGAATACGTATAACTTAATAACCAGGTAATAATTTATAAATTAATATCGTGTAGTAAGTTTCTACCAACTTTTTTAAAAAATAAAGCAAGAGTCCTATCACCTCAAATAGGGATGAAAATCCGGGATTGTTTGGTTCGCAAACATTAAATTTTTAAATTTGAACACATGCCGAGATGCACTGCATGTGCAGCCCGGAGGTAAAAACAGATGATATCTATATATATGTTTATAAAATCCATACAATGAGACTCGAAAATTCAACCAATAACCTTACCCTCCATCGAAAACAGATGATATCTATATATGTTTATAGAAGGAGAGGTAGACGTACACCGCCTTTAAAAGAGGGATGTCCATGTAAATATTTTTGGAAAACTAAGATATTTTGAGTTGGATTCTCAGTATATTTAATATAAGAAGTTGCTACTTGAATGATTCCATAACTTGCAATATATTTTTTTCAAGTTTAGTGCTTGTGGGCATTACTGATATGGTTTTGAATGCACTTATGTTGTTCAAATATAAAAAATTGTGTCACAAACATTAAAGAAGTATCTATGATCATCACCATCTCCTTCTCTTGTATTGTTTTCTTCTTACAATACATAAAGGGAAACAAAGTAATGTATGATCTCATTAATTATAAAAAGGCTCTTTCATTATGTTTCGAAGTCAAAATTGAACAAAATAAAAATAAGAATTCAGCGCTAAAATGAAAAACAAGTCCTGGGTGAACATGCAGAGCCATTCATGAGGAAGAGACAACTATTGCAATTCTCAAATGATATATTTGAATCTGAACCAAATACAACTTAGTATAGATATATAATAATCTTATGATCAGAGCTAGAATTAACAAAGAAAAAACACAGCTCTTGTCTCTTTCTTTTTTGTGTGTTTTAACTTTTAACTTTCTTAGAAACTTGTTCTAGCCTGATATAGTAGTATATCAGTAGATGATCATTCTGCTACTCGTAAAAATATTACATATACATGATCAAATGTCTCTGCAGGACAATGATATTGAATTGTGACAGAATTAATGTATAATCTTCGATCATCATTAATTTTCTGGAGAAGACACAGCAATATATTTCAATTACCTGTATAATAATATTAAACGCCGCTTTGCAAGCTGAGGCCTAACTGAAGATCCAATGATTTACAGTTTTGATTTGTTGAATTAGCAGATAAAGGGGAGGGCTTGATGATAACAGCTGCAGGGCTATTGATCTTCTCTCTGGAGGATGATGATCTATCGGTATGTGTCGTTAGAGTGAACGTACAAGATTCTTGTTGGAAAGGTGTCATATTGATCATGTTGTGATTATTATAACTATACCACTTTGATGATGATACCTGATCTAATTGATCTTGATCATGATGATGATGATGATCGTACGGATTGAAGCTAATCTGAGATTCTTCATAGAGAGTGAACTGATGATGATGATCAGCTGGTGAAGTAGTAGTATAGCTGCAAGAAGGATCATAGAACCATGCAGTAGAATTAGCATTAATGTTTTGCAAAGGTTGCAGATAACAGTTGATGCTAGCTTTCCTGGCTTGAAGTTGCAATCTTTTCTTCTTCATTCTCTCCTTCTTATGTGCATTTTGGTGACCCCCCAAAGCTTGTGAGTTTGCAAACTCCTTGTAACAATATTGGCACTCAAACTTCTTCTCATGATCACCTGCTTGTTGCTGTTGTTGTTGTTGTTGGTCACCTGTAGTAATAACTGAAGTAGTAGTAGTACTGCTGCTTTTGATCTCCTTATTACTGTTAGATGATGAAGAATTGACACTGATCTGATCATCATCTCCTTCACTGGATCGTTGATCATTGTTGATGAACATCATGTTATTATTGCATGGATTGATCAGCTCAAACCCAAATAACTTGACCTTCTTTTCAACACATGATGAGCCAGCAGAGACATTAGACAATTCTTTTTCTGTCTCCATTGATGAAATTAATGTACAGAAAAAGAGAAGAAAAAATAATTATGATTATATTTTTGTTGAGTTGTTTTTGGCTTCTCTTCCTTTTTATAGTAAACTTCTATGCCTGGCTTCCAACTATATAAGCATTGCATTTGTATCTCAAATAGGACTATAGTTTTTTAATAATCATGATATATAAATTAAACAGCATAAACGTACTCTCAAGGGTTATAATTTTTTTTTTTAAATAGATAAAAAAAAAGTCAGATCAGAGAAGCCGTCTCATGCAATATTGGTTTATTTATTTATTTATATATATTTTTGTATTAGTTTTTCCAAATTGTAGTAGATACACCTCCAACTTTCTCCATCAAAGAGGATTCAGTGTGCTTTTTTTTTAATGAGGGATAATTATGAACTGGAAGCAATATAAATGTATAAAAAAAGCAAGCTATTATGGTACCACTTGTTCATATTTAATATATATTCCATGCCTAATGAGAAATAATTAAAGTATGGTATTATATTAATTAACTACAATATTTATATATTTAATAGCAAAAGTCAAAGATAGATGGTATATGTAATCACCTGATGTAAAAAAAATAAAAAAAAAATCTAATTAACTTTGCAACAAATCTCCTACTGTACTTAAATGCATATCTAAGAGATGATTATTTTACTAGCTAGACCAACTAATGAGTCAGTGGATTCACAAATTGTCCTTTTTATCCAAGCTTATCATCATAAAATAATGCTAATAAAATAGCAGTGGGTGCCCAGTCCCATCCACTAAATGTTAAAACTGTAGAAAATGTGATTATTCAGCAGATTATGAAGCTTCTATGCAACCCACAACAAATTAAAAAAATGGGCCAAATATGTCAATCTTGACCATGTTTTTTGCAAAAAATAATAAAGCTAGTATAGTTGATGGTAAACAAGGGAATATAAGAAGTGGAGAATGATGTAAGCATATATACTAATAATGGTCTTCAATGAGATCTGGGCATATCTTCTTAGAGCAGGCAAGCTTATAATTTATACCCAAAGCATATGTTTTTCTGGTGAATCAAGTCATCAACTAATATAAATATTATTGTGTAGTTAAGCAAAGCATATGTGTTGGACAGTTGTTCGTAGTTGGACCCCACATGTTAGAAACTAAATCAGATTGTGTTGTTTATTCCAATATTGTCTCTAACCAGATCTTCAATTGGTAGACTTCTTCACCCACCAATAGAAGTTCTCTCATGCTCATCAATTCAATTCAATTCCCACCC
>CM065638.1:71336779-71446124 GCA_033220585.1 Dipteronia sinensis | reverse complement strand
GGTTGGTTGGGGGCGTTTGGTTTTGGTGTTGGGAGGTGGAGGTTTGGTTTCGGTGATGGTGGTGGGGTGGTGGTGGTGTGGTTTCAAGGGTTGATGATGGTGGTTTGGTGGCTGGAGATTAGTTTGGGTGGTGGGGTGGTGGCTGGATTCGAATTTAGGTTCAGTGTGGTGGTTGATTTGGATTCAGCTCACATAAGTTGTTTTAATTTGAAAATTAGATTTTGTTAAATTTCAAATTAATATAAGAAAATAATTTTTATATTCTTTCCCTCTTTTTAATTTTTTAAAAATTAATATATAATTATAAATAAAATTAAGAAAATAAAAAAGTTTTCTTTTTTATTTTATTTTTATTTTAAATTCAAGGGTAAAAAATAATTTAATATTTTGTGTGACAGTTGACCGTCAAAATTCTGGTCAGAAGGACCAAATTAAGTGGTTTTTAAAAATATATAGACCAATCCAGTAAAAAATGAGTAAGTGAAAGTAAAAGTAGATAATTTAAAAAACATAGGGACTAAATCAATAATATCCCATTTACTTATGACATTTCAGTTTATATAATTTGTGATTGTCTAGTTAAAAACCTACCAAGAAAACTCAATGGAATAAAAAATTGGTAAGGGAAAAGAGTGCAATCGAATTACAAAAGTTATTGCCAAACCAAAAGCATCTTCAAAGTATATGTTGTAAAATTTTTAAATGAGTTCTTCATTCACCGATCGATGCTGCATCCTCATTTCTGCGTGCTCTCAATCATGATGGCATGTTAATACCTTGACCATCTGAGGGGTCAAACAAAATCTTTGAGCTTCGATTATACGTCCACTAGTGTAGAATGCATGTTCTGAAAAAATAGTAGACATATGGATGTCGAGTACGTTCTGTGCTAGTTAGGACAATACTGGATAACTCTCTGTACGATTCATCCATTATAATAGCAGATCAAATTCTTGGAAGTTCCCTTGATGGGCTATGTCGAACCTAGTTTCAAAGTAAGTGTTCAATTCGTAACAATGAGATGAACCGGAATCGGATGCAGATGAAGAGTTTCCATGTTTAGGATTCTCATACTTTTCTTCATCGGTTAGGTGTCCGGTTGTTCCCTTGTTGCATGTTTCTCCCGATAAACCTGCACTCATAAAAACGATAAACTTCAAACACCTTGGAGTGTAGGTTAGTAAAATGTTGAGTAAAACTAAATCCAAATAACGACCAATAAACTGAGTAAAATATTTAAACTATTTAATCTAGTCCTAGGATCTACTATACAACCTAAGGATAGAGTAAAGGAATTTCAGACTAATATTTTCTTAAATATTTACCATCGCCTCAATTGCAGTTTTTAAAATGACAACATCTTTATAAGAGTGTAAAATATCAGACATTTCTAATACTTGATGCAATGCAAGATGTGATGTGGGGTAATAGACACCGTAAAGAAGTACAGTTGAATTGTAAAAAAACCCTTAAAAATTTAATAAAGACTTCTGCCACATATCAATCCTTGTCGCATATGGTTGGACCGTCCACTCGAGCCATTTTCATATTATAATAACCTGTAATTTCACTTGAAGAATTAATATCACTTTCCAACATTAAATTAGTGGAGTTTCTAGCTTACCGGTATATTTGTTTTGGAACCTCCTGGGCTGTATGTCAAAAGTTTGACAATATCTGGAAAAAAAATTCACTCTTTGACTATAGCTGCTGATATAGGAAATGACATATCTAATGCGATTTATATGACGCTTACAACCTTCAAACCTGATTTCACAATTAAATTTATAATGTAACATGCATACCTTTGGTGAAAGAAATGACCCCCAGTTTGAGGGACATTGTTGGTTAAAAACAAGTTAATGGATGCATTATTTGATGATGTATTATCTAATGTGAGGGAAATGGTGCATCCAAGTAGTCTAAAATCATTTAAAACTTCAGAAATAACATCAAAATATTTGGCGTATGAGCGAAATGCATGGGACGAAAACCAAGAATTCTTTTTTGGATCTTCTAATCAGTATCTATTTAGTGTCCCGTGACATATAAATAGTTTGTTTGGAACGTGCATTCCAAATATCGGAAATTAGTGCAATAGAAACACTTAAACTCTGTAATTGAGCAACCAATTTGACTCGGTCGGATTGAAAACATTTTAGTAAATCGCTTTTGATAGTGTGTTCTAGACTCAGCTGAAAATTGGGGGTTAAATGCATTTTTGATAAACTTTTCAAAAAAATGACTGTCATCGAAACCTATCGATTGTGCCATACATTCCCTAGCACTGACATCATATCTCCAATTGGTAACAGACCCATTTGGGTTCCGTTGTAGTTGTGTTTGTCTAGTAGTATCTACCTGACCGTGTGTTAAGCATGCATGAATCTCTGTCTTTCAAATGTCATGTTCCTTTATTAGTATAGGTCAATATTTTCTTACAAAATTTACAACAAATCTTAGATAATACCTGACCGTGGGCCGTACGTTTATGGGTCAAAAGTATCCATACCACATATGTCAACTTTCTAGTTCTGGATTTTGATGTCGTTGTCTCCGGCATCGAGGCGGAAGGACCGGTTAGTCCTTCAGTATCTTCCTCGACTTCCTCTTCCGGTCAGAATAATAAGTCATCATTGATCATGTTCAATCCGTCTAGGAAATAAATATGAATTTGAGTAGGATCCATTTCCTAGTTCCTACAAAATTAGGCATAAATATTAAAATTAAAAACTTAGCAATAAATATTAAAAATACTAAACATAAACATTCATATTAAGTAAATACTATCTCGTAAATATTTAATATACTAAATATAAAATCATAAATATTAAAATTAAAAAACTAAGAAAATAATATTTAATATACTAAACATGTAATCATAAATAATAAAATTAAAAGTTAAGCAATAAATATTAAAAATACTAAGCATAAATATTAACATTAAGTAAAAACTATCCCATAAATATTTAATATACTAAACATAAAATCATAAATATTAAAATTAAAAACTAAGCAATAAAAATTTAATAGTTAATAAACTAAACATAAAATCATAAATAATAAAACTAACCTTTGTTTCTAGTTTGTAATTTGTAGATAATGTGAGTATTAGAATGTCTATATAGATAAGAATAGAGAGAGTTAGAGACTTAGAGTTGATGGACAAGAGAGAGAGAGAGAGAGAGAGAGAGAGAGAGAGAGAGAGTTAAGAATAGAGAGAGTTTGATTTGAGATTTTTGGGGTATTTATAAATTTTTTTAAAAAGGACGTTAAAATTGTAAATTTAATGAAATTAAAAAAAAAGCTTTATAGCCGTTTGCCCAACAGCCAAAAAAATAAAATAAAAAATTATTTTGAATTTTTGACCGTTTGGTCAAAGAAATTAATAATAAAATTAAAATAAAAAGCGAAAGTGGCAGTTGGTCACGAGTCACAAGCCGACCTAACAGGCATGCATGCCTTGCTTTGTTGGCAGGGCCTGGGTCTGTTTCGTAGTCATGCCTTAGCCTGGCCTGCCATTGGTTGGGACGTGTTAGGCCCTGCCTGTCACGGGGCCGGGTCGGCTAGGCCAGGCATGTCAACCCCAGCCCATTTTGCCACCATTAGAAGCCGCCATGTGGTAATAAAAATGTATTATTTTAATGTTTTTGTTTTATACTTGCTTTTGTTTTTTTTTGTCTTAAAAACAAATGCCTTCATATTCTAATTTAATCATATATAATCATAGTTTTAACCAAAAGTTACGTGTGTTATTCTAATTAATACTATACCTTTATTATTATTATTATATATATATATAATATATAAAATCATAATGTGTTCGTGAGGGAGCTTTGGAATTAATGGTTAGATTTGACTTCTATTTTCATAGGGTTTGGAAATTAAATCCATTTCAATTAAAGTTAAATCATGTGATTAATATTCCAATTAACCATCTACAATAAGCTCAAAAACCGGAATAATATTCCATGCATTAATATTCATTTCAATTACAATTAAATCCTGACATTAATCTTCCTATTAATCTTGTAGAATTCTAGAATCAGTTTAAAAATCATTCAAATTCTCTTTTTATTCATATGTATGGCTTTTAATGGGCGGATGATTTAATATTTTTGAAAAACGATTGAGAAGATCAAAGAATAACTCCTAGATCTTCTTAAATGTAATTTAAAATATCTGCATCTTTTGACATTCACCCTAATTTTTGCTTAAAAATGATATCCTATTACAAAGCCGAAACTGAAACCGAAACCGACGTGAAATATTTTTGATGTATTAATCTTTTCATAATTTTATCGAATTGGTAAGCATGAAAATCTGCAGTTTTTTATTATTATTATTATTATTTTTTCTTTGACTAATTATCTGAATGTATAAATGGTTTCTTGTATGTGACATATTCAATTAGATATTTGCAAGAATGTCTTTGAAAGCAAGGGGTCGTTTGTTTTTCCACTTAAAACTTAATGGGTCTGAATTATAATTATTAAGTTGTTTTGTTTGTTTTTTTAAGTGGTGAAACAACTTAAAAATACCAAAGAAACAACTTAAAATAAAAAGTAAAAAATCATGACTTTTCACTTAATTGCAAATCACTAAATTGCATTAAATGCAATCCAAAATCTTTTCTTCTAATACTTTCCCTCATATATAACATATTTCCAATTTCACCATAATTATATATGGTATAAAAATCTTTATTTTAATATATTGTTTATTTTAAATAGTTTTAAAAATAAAAAAGAACCATAATCACTTATTATATTGATGTTTAATATCAATATTTTATTATGATATTATGGTGATGTATTTATATATATTTTTTAGAGTATTTCGTGTGAGTTTTCTTATGGCCCATTTTTTTTAAAAACCCTTCTATTTTCTTAGTAAAAATGATGTTTGTTTGTAATTGAAGAAAAAGAAGATCATGATCATATGTGTTCATATATAATTATTATTTTTGGATTATTTTTATTCCATATTAAATGTATAATAGTTTAACATCCGTATAAATGTAAAATTACTTATTTTCAAACAATTTTACTTTTAAAAACAAACGTGTTGACAATACATTCAGATGTGATGAAAAAAAACATGTCATTCAAGTTCAAATTTTAATTCATATTTAGTCTTTAGAAAAATTTAAGACCATTTAGTTTTCAGACAAAAAAACAAATGACCCCTAACATGTCAAGTGTAAGATTTTTGTATTGTCATCTAATTCTGATGAAATTCGTAGTCTAAAAAAATAGCACTCCATGATGCTTATGTAGTGTAAGCATAAAAATATGTAGTACAAAAAATTTGTAGTATTAAATTCAAATTGTATATTTTGATGTAATCTGGATTCTGGAATGAATGATAATTATATACGCTATAAAGTTGTTGTTGTTAGACAATATAAGTGAGGTATGGTTATTTCCCACCATTCACCTTGTATGGTTTCTTCATACGTTGATGGTTTGTTTCTTCAATCTTTATATATTGTTGAGATTATATTTATTGAGAAGAAGAAATCATGATTTTGAATGTGGTGGGTTGTGTTTGCAAATATTTTCAAAGGTAGTATCTTTGAAAAGACAGAAAAAATGAGATTAATTTTTGAAGGATGATGAGAGACTGGTGTGTTGGATGATTAGGAGAGTTTTTGTAATAATTATTTCCATTTTTTTGACAAATTTATGATAATTATTCCCACATAATTATTTGTCCTTCAAGAAAACCCGACTAAACCTGGTATAGTTTTTGGATGGTTTCTAAAAATGATCAGTTTAAAAAACATTTTTGATAATTAATTAACGATAATTAATCAAAAAAAAACTAATAAATTAATTTCCTTAATAATTTTAAAAGACATTGATTAATTAATTAATTAGTTATATTTGGTTAGTTTTATTATATAATTATTAGGGTATTACTTCTTTGGCTCCCAAAAACACATCATGTTCATCTTCAAAACACACTAAACATGCATTTACTTATTTATATTTTTTTTACATATATCCACTCACACATATGTGCATGTCATGTTATACTTTTGCTTCTTCATTTAATATTTATTTTAAATATTAAATTTTACGGGGTTCGAATTGATCTATTATATTTTTGTCTTATTATCGTATATGTTATAACTATACGACCCAATAAAATAAGTCTATGCATCGTATGGGTTGATACACTAGTATATTTAATTCGAAAGTTGACACATGTCAATTATTAAGTGATTTGGTGCACCGTTGGGCTAGTGTACCAGGTGCATTCAAGATTTTCTCCTAATAATGGCTCAATATAAAAATCCAATTTTTGCTAGTTGTACGTAAGGATGACAACATGTTGGATTAGATTAGATCATAGGTGCTCCATACCCGAAACCAAATTTCCATGAGTTGCCCCAAACTTGACCCATATTCAGAACAGGTTTTCGTTTTCCGTCTCATACCCTACCCAATAATGACAATGAATGCCCTATACCCAACCTGAAATGACATGTTTCATTTTTTTTTCTTAAAAAAAATTATCAAACCACTAAAGATACAAATTATTTTACCATATAATTGAGTTTTAGGACATTGACTTAAATTTTACCATTCAATTAAATTTTAAAATACATTTAAATTAAATTAAATATATATATATTATTATATATATATATACATTTGTCTTTCTTTTTTTACTGGAATTTAAATATACACTTAAATACATATATACAATATAGAAAACATTTAACATATGTCCTTATAACACACAGGATAAAAACATAAAAGTATCTTTTATAGGAAACTCAACTACTGTATTTATTGAAACAAGACAATAAATGACATGGTTGACTTTCCTTTTATAGTAAATTTTGTGTTTTCATCATGTGCCCTCCCTAATTGTGGTTCTTAAAAACAAAATCCAACACATTTATTTTTTACTTTTTAATTAGGTATTCATGTTTAGGTTTTAAGTTTTAGAATCAATGACGTATTTATAGTTAGTGTTTAAATTGTGAAAGTTGGAAAATGGGAAATATACAAATTATTAAAAAAAAAAGTTTTGGTGGAAAAGAGATTCGATTTGGGGATGAAATTCGTCTCTCATTTCCCCATTTAGGGGTTTTTTAAATCAGAAATGAGGATGAGAATTTGAGGTTTTTGGGGGAAAATGCACGTCTCTAAATCCTAATCTCAATAGGTGAAACCAAGATCCAAGTGGCCCGGTCTTTCCGATTATGGTTTGAGTACTTGGTTTTGTCAATATCATTTAATATTTGTTCATTAAATTCCAATGAGCAAATTGTACCAAACACTTTGGAGGTTTGCTCTGATGTAGGAAAGAAGAAGGAACTGCGGTCCAGACCGCGATCTGACACCAGCGGGTCACACTAGATTTGGGCAATTTCTTTATTTCTTATTTTTTCAATTTGGGTATTTTCTTGTTTAGCAAGTTTTTTATTTTAGTTTGATTAGGAATTAAATTTAGGTTTTGGAAATAAATCAAATTTACCTTTTAGGTAAGATTTGATCTTTGTTTTCTGGTTAAGTTAGGAGTCATGAATTGTAACAGATTCTGATTAGTTTTGATATTTTCCTGTTTTAGTTTTTTTTTTGGAATATCGTATTCAAGTCGTATTAGGATTAGTTTATTATAAATAGTATTATTAATTCCAATTATTGTAACTGTTATAGGTAAAATCATCATTAAGGACATCATTACAGTAAGGAGCCACGTAAGCAAAGTCAAGGAAAGTCAAGCATTAAAGGGCAGAAATTCCCAAGGGAATTTACTCAGCAAAGAGCAAAGCAGCCCGACCACAGACGAAGAAATGGGCTCGGGCATCGAAGGAATCGGCTCTGGCATACTCGGTCATGCTCGGGATCAGATAATGAAGGCGAGTACTTCAAAGCATATGGACAGATCAGCAGCAAGCAACTCCACAATAAGCAACGATACGACTATCAGAGTTCAACTGAAAGGCAAACAGATTTCCCGCAGATAAGGGTGAGGAATCCGATGCAGATTCGGACTCAGTCAAAACAGGAAACAGGATAAACTCCAGAAAGAACAGACTTCAATTAGAACTAGGAAATCACCAAAATACGGGTATCACAACACCAAACCCTAGCAGTACCATAAACCCTAGCAATAACATGTATAAATACCCCTGTAAGAAACATAACGGAGAGAGGGTGAATTAGCAGGAGAAATCAGAGAGAAATACTTTGTAATTGAGTTTTTCATAGTGGATTTGACTTTGTTGCTCAAGCAACAACCCGTGGATTTTTCTCCAGTTAAAAGGAGTTTTTACCACGTATTTCTGTCTCTTGATTTATTTTTTCTTGCGGTATTATACTTATCTGTTCTTATTTTCACTTGATACAAGTTCGTTGATAGTGACGACGAAAAATCACCATCAACAATTGGCGCTAGAAGGAGGGTATCAAGCAAAACTTGTGACAATGGCTGGCGAAGGAGATGGTAGCGATTCCAGGTATAGTCAAGGATTGCCAATCAATGAATTGGAGGATGATGCCACCCTTAACACTGCAGAGGTAACCTTGGCAACGGCAGATCAGTCAACTGCCCTGGCTGGCATTCAGCGTTTTCCTCCAACTAACGAAGAGATTGCGCAACGATTCCGCGCTTCCTTGCAGCAACTTATATCAGACGCTGCAAGGCAAGGGGTTGATCTCTCCACCACGGAAGGTTTGATGTCACCTCACAATCTTTCTGCTCCAAATCAGCAAGCAACGAGGTTGCGCTCCACAGTGGTGATACCAACGCCTGATGCACCCATAAAGGCAAGCCGTGATCCGATTGACAGGCCGGTGATTTTTTCTGAAAGGCCAACCAGGGGAAGCGGAGAACGTAGAGAGGAGAATGACTCGGACAGAAGGTATGGTCATGACCAGACGGCTAGGGATAGAGACCGTCCAAGGAGGCGTACTCATCGGAGAGATCGATCGTCGTCCTCGGGAGAGAGTGAGCAGAATTATCATCACAAGCGCCAAAGGGGCACAGTTCGGCTGCACGGTTTAAATCGGGATCAAAGAGAATCGAATGGAAGAAAGAGGCCAAAAACTGACTATAAGTCAGAATTTCAATGCTGTGGGGGAGCCGGAGGGAGACAGAGATATACTCATACAGAGTTTGACCCGGGAAGTGGAAACAACCGCCGACAAATGGATGCGTTAGTCAGGCGATATGGGCGTAACGAGTTGTCAGATGATGAGTCCGGGAGCCCTTTCACCAATAGGATCCTGAGGACGCCATTCCCGGAGAGGTTTAGAATGCCACATGTAGAGCAATTCAAAAAGGACACGGACCCTAAGGAACATGTCAGAAGATACAAGAGTGCCATGGCCCAGTATGTTTACAATGATGCCCTACTATGCTTAAATTTCCCTCAAACTCTTGGGGATCTGGGCTCTAGGTGGTTCGGCAGGTTACCAACGGCCAGCATAAGTAACTTCAGCGAGCTGAGTAAGGCTTTCTCAAGGCAGTTCCTCGGGAATGTGCACAGAAAGAAGTCGGTGGCCCACTTGTCTCAACTTAAGCAAGGAAAGGATGAGTCACTTAAGAAGTATTTGGGAAGATTCGGTCAAGAAGTGTCTGAGATTGGAAGTGCAAACGACGAGGCTATAATTGCAGCATTCATCAATAACCTCCAGAATGGTCAGCTGTCATTTGACCTGAGAAGAGCCCGTCTAACCAGTTACGCTGACATGATGGATATGGCTGGGCTGCTTGGCAGAGGAAGAAGAAATTGCCACGGGAGGATACTTCGTGCATGGCGGACGCCCGGAAGGGTCTAAAGCCAAGGACCAAGCGAAGACGCCCGATGCGAAAGGTGATAAACAAAAGAATAAGACACGGGATAGTCGGGATGGTCGTCGGGCATATGATCCGAAGACAGATCAGCCGCGGCAGAAGTTCCAAGGCAGATATACAAACTATACCCCACTGAGGAAGGATCAAGAGGAAATTCTGGCAATTCTGGAGGAGAAGAACATGTCTAAAGAACCTCCTAGGCAGTCATCCTATGCCCGGAGGGACACCACCAAGTATTGCAGGTTCCATAAGGAGAATGGCCACGAAACTTCCAAGTGTTTTCAACTTAGGGATCACATCGAGACCCTCATCAGGGAAGGACACTTGAAAGATATCGTCCTGAGGAAAACCGACAAGGTAGATGGATAGAGAGATAACCGACAGGATGGTCGGGCAAGAAAACTAGCCCCAAGAAAGCTGAGGATGAAGGAGCGATCAACACGATTTTTGGTGGACCATCAACGGGCAAAAGTAATAGGGAGAGGACCCAGGAAATTCGGGAAGCCATGGAGGCTAGAGAGATCTAGTGTCAACTCTATTGAACCCGACCCAAAAAGGATCAAGGGAGGCTGGGATCCCATCATATTCACAGAGGCTGACTCACATGGAGTAGATGTAAGACCGAACGATGCACTGGTAATCAGCGCACGTATTGGCCATAGGGAGGTCCATCGGATTTTGATCGACAATGGAAGCTCAGCGGATATTTTGAGTGCAGAAGTTTATGACCAGCTGAGGCTGGACAGGAAAGACCTGCAGCCTTTTCCTACACCTCTTAGAGGATTTGGCGGGGTGGAGGTAAGGTCGCTCGGCACAGTGAAATTACCGGTGAAGTTGGGAAGGCTCCTTGCCAAAAGACAGTGTTACTCGACTTTGTAGTCGTCGACACAGAAAATTGGCCATACAAGCCCTATTGGGCCGACCGTTCTTGAATAAAGCTAAGGCGGTGACAGCGACTTATGCCTTAATGATGAAGTTCCCAACGGAGTTTGGGGTTGGAGTGGTCAAAGGATCACAAGAAATGGCTCGAAGGGCAAATTTGTCAGTATACAAGGACAGGGAAGTAAACCAGGTATACAATGTGACAACCAAGCTGATAACTGATGAGACTGAAGAGTCAGAAGTACCGAAGGATTTTGAGTTGGATCCCAGAGAGGAGCCCGAAGCTAAGAAAGATGAGCCGACCGAGGAGGTAGCATTGGACCCAGAAGATCCAGGCAGGACGGTGAAAGTCGGGGCAAATTTGAGTGAATGTATAAAAGCCCAACTTGTCTCACTACTAAGGGATTACAAGGATGTTTTTGCTTGGAGCCACGAAGATATGCCCGGGATAGATCCAAAAGTGATATCACATTGCCTCTCCATCAATCCAGAGTTCCGCCCGGTAGTGCAAAAGAGACGGCTGTTCAATCCAGAGAGGAGTATGGCCATTAAGAATGAAGTAGGCAAGTTGCTTTCTGCAGGATCGATAAGGGAGGTCAAATACCCAGAATGGGTGGCCAATGTGGTGCTGGTCAAGAAGAAGAATAATCAGTGGAGAATGTGTGTAGACTTCACCGATTTGAATAAGGCCTGCCCGAAAGATAGCTTCCCATTGCCGAGAATAGACCAACTGGTGGATGCAACAGCTGGGCACGAATTGTTGAGCTTCATGGATGCTTATTCAGGATACAATCAGATCAGAATGAATAAAGCAGATGAAGAAAAGACGGCCTTCACCACAGATCAGGGTTTGTACTGCTATAAGGTGATGCCTTTCGGCTGAAGAACGCTGGGGCAACCTACCAGAGACTGGTGAACAGGATTTTTGCCCGGCAAATCGGGAGGAACATGGAAGTTTATGTGGATGATATGTTGACCAAGAGTGTCACAGCGGAGAGGCATTCAGAAGACTTAAGGGAGACCTTCGAAGTGCTGAGGAGATATAAAATGAAGCTTAACCCGAGCAAATGTGTGTTCGGAGTGCCATCAGGGAGATTTCTTGGTTTTCAGGTACATCAAAGAGGGATTGAGGTGAACCCCGAGAAGATCAAAGCGTTGGAAGATATGGCTTCGCCGAGGACGCTGAGGGATGTACAGAGGCTAACGGGATGTCTTGCGTCACTTAACCGATTCATAGCAAAGTCGACAGACAAATGCGCCCCATTCTTCAGAGCAATAAAGAAAGGAAAAGGCCTTGAATGGAGTGAAGAATGCGAAGCTGCTTTCAGAAATTGAAAGAGTATTTAGGGCGAGCACCCATCCTCTCAAAGCCGGTGGTCGGGGAGACGTTGTACTTGTACCTCTCAGTCACAGAGGTAGCGACAAGTTCGGTGTTGATTCGGATGGAGGAAGGAGTGAAAAACCGGTATATTATACCAGCAAGGCGTTGCTGCCAGCAGAAACTAGATACTCACCGGCCGAAAAGGTTGCACTCGCCTTGGTCACGGCAGCCAGAAAACTAAGGCCGTACTTCCAAGCGCATGCAATAGAGGTGTACACCGACTGCCCGCTGAAACTCATCCTGCAAAAGCCAGAACTGTCGGGAAGATTGACTAAGTGGGCGGTTGAGTTAAGTGAATTTGACATCAAATATACCCCAAAAGCTGCAGTTAAGGGACAAGCGGTGTCCGATTTCATAGCAGAGTTCACCGAGCCAGATATGGAAGTACAAAGGATGATAGAAGGCGAACAAGTGAGTAAGTTCCAATGGAAGTTGCATGTGGATGGATCGTCGAACACCCATGGCAGTGGGGCCGGAATAGTCATAACAACACCAGAAGGGGATGCTGTGGAATGCGCCATGAGGTTCGACTTCAAAGCAACTAATAACCAAGCAGAGTATGAAGCTTTGTTGGCTGGTTTGAGAGTTTGCATAGCATTGGGGGCAGATGAGTTGGCGGTATACAGCGATTCCCAGGTTGTGGTTAACCAGGTGCTGGATGAATACCAGGCGAGGGAGGAGCATATGATAGCTTACTTAGACATTGCAAAGAGCTTGCTTAAAAAGTTTAAGTACAGGATCCTTCAAATCCCTCGGGAGGAGAACGAAAAAGCAGATGCTTTGTCTAAATTAGCCTCAGCCACCACGAGTATTAGGTCGAAAGCAATACCAGTGGCGCACCTGACCAAACCAAGTACGGCAGAATCTGAAGAGGTCATGGTGTCAGAAATCCGGTCAGGTCCAAGTGATTGGACGACCCAGCTTAGAGAGTATTTGGAGAGAAACATATTACCGGAGGATGCTGTGGAGGCAAAACGCATCAGGTACAGGTCAACTCGGTACACAATTCTAAGGGGAGAACTATACAGAAGAGGGTTCTCAAAGGTGTTACAAAGATGTGTTGCCGGAGAAGAAACCTACAAGATTCTGAAAGATGTTCACAGTGGGGTGTGTGGAAACCACACTGGGGGTAAGAGTCTAGCACACAAGGTACTTCGGCAAGGTTTTTATTGGCCGACTTTATTTGCTGAAGCACAACGATTCGCGGAAAGTTGCAAGACATGTCAAAGAATAGCAAACGACATTCGGCAACCCCCAGAGTTACTCAGAAGCTTAACTTCCCCTTGGCCTTTTGCCATGTGGGGCCTCGACCTGATTGGTCCAATGCCCACAGGAACAAGGGGAGGAGCAAAGTACGCAATTGTGGCAGTAGACTACTTTACCAAGTGGGCAGAAGCAGAGGCATTGGTGCACATCACGGAGGCGAACACCACTAGCTTTGTCAGGAAGAACATCATATATAGGTTCGGAATCCGAGCATTATTATAACGGATAACGGAACCCAGTTCGACAACACAAGTTCGGAAATGGCGAGGAGTACAAGATTGCAAACTACTATGCGTCACCTGCACATTCTCAAACCAATGGCCAAACTGAAGCCGTGAAACAAGTGATCAAGCACACACTGAAAGCAAAGTTGGAAGCAAAAAAGGCAGTTGGGCAGACAAACTACCAGAGGTTATGGGCATACCGAACGACTATCAGGTCATCCACAGGGGAGACCCCTTTTGCACTAGCATTCGGAACAGAGGCTGTAATCCCGCGGAAACAACCTTTACGTCAGGGTGCAACTATACAGCCCCGAGCACAACGTCAACATGTTGCAGCGGAACTTAGACGAGCTTGAAGAAATCAGGGACGCAGCTCAAGTGAGAAATCAGCGTATCAGCAGAGGGCTGCAAGGTACTATAATTCCCATGTTCGTGTGCGTAGATTCCAGCTCGGAGATTTAGTGCTAAGAAGGGTGTCCCCGAACACTAAGGACAAGTCGGCAGGATCTCTCGCTGACAAATGGGAAGGCCCGTATATCATCAAGGAGTTGCAGGGCACGGAGCCTACCTGATAGCTCACCCAGAAGGCAGCTTAGTACCCCGACCATGCAACGCTCAGTATCTCAAGATTTTCTACCCCTGACAAGCTCATTCATGTTAATGTTATTTTAGCTTTGCTTTAACTAAATTATAGTCATGTTAAGAGTTTCTAATTCTTATTGTTATCTAATAAGGTTCGTTTGCTAATCAAGAGGTTATTCACGTGAAGACGATGAACATCCACGATAAAAAATGTTCAAATAAGGCAAAAACAACAGTGGCCACCTCGTCCGAAAACAAGCAGACTAAATTAGTCACCTAAAACAAACCGATCCGAGTAAATCTCGTTCAAAAATAATCATAGCGCTACGAGGCCGCGGGAGAGCGACAAGTAGTTCTTGAAGGGCTGAGAAGCTGGAATAGCACGCCCGCCTGGTTTAAGCAGTACAAACGCACTTCTTAACCAAAGGCAAACCCGAGGCACCAGGATAACTGGAAAACTGCTCGGAGCGCCGCCAGGAAGACTGGCCAGATGCGCAGTCGTGTTGGCTGGACAACATAACCACCAACGATTCGACGAAAACCTTGCACAGACCAAACCGGGAGTCGTCCTAGGTGACTTGTGTAAGGACCTTGACGTATGGTTGTGATGAGCCTCACGAAATGTCAGGGTAAAACGATCTTCACAAGATCGGAGAAATTAATTGCCAGTTAAATAAGATACTCGGCTTAAAAAAGTTGCCAGTGTAATAAGATACTCGGCTTAAAAAAGTTGCCAGTAAATAAGATACTCGGCTTTAAAAGGAAAGTTGCCAGTTAGAATAAGATACCCGGCTTTAAAAGGAAAATTGCCAGTTAAATAAGATACTTGGTCCAATAAATCAACAGCCATTTAATGAGATACTCGGCCTTAATAAATGAGTTGCCAGTTGAATAAGATACTCGGGTAACTTTGGTAGTCGCCAAGTACTTGGTGTAAAATTAAGAGTTCCGAAATTCTTAAGATCTATGAGCCGAGTATAGGGAACTGGACAGAGCAGAATAGTGAATCGATTTCTATACATGAGCGAAAGAATATACAACGGTTGTACAAAAAACAATTGTTACAAAAAAGAAAAAGAAAGGAAATTAATCAAGAAGATGCCGGCGGTTGAGAACTACTTTCCACCAATGCTCAGGTCCGGTTCCATCACGTACTCAGTCAGGAGGCTGTCATCAGAAGGCCAGACAATCACATCTTCCGGGCGTCGTCATCTATCCAAGCGTTATAATCTACCCCGGAACAAGCCCAACGTCAGAAGCCTCACCGTCGATCCCCACTTTCTCACAAGCATGGAAAGTTGAGAAGGAATCAGCAGTGGGAACTTCCAGGTGCATGGGATGTGGCTCTTTTCCCTTACTTCTGCAATATGCTCGCCACGTCTTCATCTGGAGCCGAAGAGATTCCAGAGAAGCATCCACATGCTTTTTGACCGAGAGGTTCCAGTTGGCCCTGGCCCGATCAGTTGCTCTGTTCTTCTTCTTGAAAAATTCTCCGGCCGAGACCATTCCCCTCTGAAATTCCCGGAGAAGTAAAGCATCATAGGCTGGAGATCTTTTGAAGCGATCGACCCCCTGAATCTCCAACTCCAGCCTAGCTTCCTTCGACAGGGACTTGACCGTCAAGGCTTGACGTTCTAAGTCCTGAATCCGGCGCTCGTAGGAGGATTTTGCATCTTCAGCTGTCTGCTTGGCCTGGAGTAGAGCCTCCTGAGTAGATAACAACTGGTCTTTTAAGGTTTAGTCCTCTTCAGAAGTGAAAGATGCTTTCTGTTCAGCCTCTAGTTGACGCGCTAAGCACTGGTCCAGAAGCACCTGACCCGACCTGGTCCCCTCCTGACAAGTCAGTTCGGCCCGAGCACGGCGATCTTCACCCTCTTTCAACTAGGCTTCAAGCCTCCTTATTTTCTCCGTCTGACCATCACTAGTCTGGCAGACTTCAGTCATCTCGGCTACCATCTGTAACGAGCCAATAACAAGTGACAAAAATGAAGTAGCAATAAAAGAGATAAATATGAAAGTCTAAGAGTTACTCACATAAGAAGCGCTGTTGAAGAAATGGCAGAGCCGATCAGATAACGAACCGACCCTGAGAACCCTCCAATGATCCTCCCCTATATATGCTTGGCCCGAAGCCATAGCCTTCAACATGGCCTCGGGGGTAGGTACCCTGGACTGGGTTGAAGGGTTAGGATCGCCACGATTAGCTTCGGGAAACCCAGCAGTAGGTATTGCCTGAGGGGAACTAAGGGGGATGCCAGGTTCATCTCTCATCTGATCCCGTGGAGGAGAGTTCTCTATTGTTCTCTCATTCTCAGCAGCCTCCGCTACCCCCTCCTCATCTGAGGACGACTCGATGAAAGCAACTACTCGAGGAATCTTGGGGGCTGGATGGCCAGGTGAGAACGAGACTTTTCTTTTTCTGGGTTACCTCCCACGGGTATTCAGGTCTGCTGTGGGGTCCTCAAAATCTGGATCAGAACGCCCCATTTCAACACCACTTCCAGACGGCGCAGTGTTCAGTTCGGCAGAAATCAGAATCTCTGGAACTGTCACGTCCGGATGCTCCCTAGCAATTTCCGCATCCGGGGAAGTGGTACTCGACTCGACTACAGCAGGCCGAGGAAATCTAGTTCCGCAGGAGAAGATAGCTGGTTCGGAAGACTCCCCAACCTTCTCCTTCCCCTTTGTCGAAGGACCTACTTGATCGCCTTCGTCAGCTGCATGGACGGCCAACTCTTGATCCCGAGTTTCCTCAGGCATATAATTCGGCACGTCGCCAGCACCCTCCTCGGGAATGTCCTCGGAAGAACTCCCATCGGAGCCACCTTGAGGAGGGGCTATCCCCGCATCCTATTGACGTTTAACTTCCCTCCGGCTTGCCTCCACAATGCCTTTCATCCGGCGGGCTTAGGCATCGCACACTACATCTATGTCGTACACTTAAAAAAAAAAATTTAGGAAGCTGAAAGCCAGATAGATAAAGCATGTAAATAGCGAGGTAGAAATAGAGAACTTACAGCGACGCCGGCGTGCGGAAAGTTGAGGGAAGAGGCGAGCTGTTATCATCTTCTTCTCATCAAAGAGGTAAGGTCTGCCCCTCTTTTCCACGGGACGGAAGGCCGCCCGAGCCAAAGTTTTGAGTTCTTCATCCATAAAAGACGAAGTCATGTGGTTCCACTGGGGTGCGCAGAAGTACCGAGGCACCCGGCGAGTCGTCTGAGCGCCCTCAATGTCAAAAGAAATTGACCGTCCCCAGTCTCCACCCACGAAGAACCAACTATTCTTCCAAAACTTGTTTGAGGTGGGGAAGCCCCAAACAAATCCTTTCATCTTCTCATCAGCGGTCGGCATCACCTTGTTCTTCACGATCACGACCTTGGGGACCCAACTCTCGGGCTGAGTTAAAAGCAGGAAGTAAATCCCAGTCTTCCCTAGAGGCCTCAAAGAATAGAAGTGCCTAATTTCCCGAGGAGTCGGAGGTGGTCGTCCCATCCTATGCCACATGTGCCACATGCACATCAAGATCCGATAGCTATTCGGAGTTAGTTGAGCAGGGGCGAGTTGGGCTTCAGCCAAAAACCACGTAATGAAGGACTGAAGCGGAAGCGTCACCCCGCAAGAAAGTATCGCCCCGTAAATCACCACTTGACCAGGCGGGGGGTTCCACGCAGCCCGACCGTTAGCAGGGTTTAATGAGATAGTGTCGCTGTCCAGATCAAAACGGTTCGTGTATTTAATGACTTCTTCGGGGCCGACCACATTTGGCTCAACGTCGTAAGCGCAAACTCTCTCGGGAGAGAAAACGATACGAGCCTCCCTATGCTCGACCTCAATGTCTTTTTCGACTACCCTCTGGGGCCCGACTCGGATTTCCCGAACAAAGGAACCTTTGTTGATGTCACGATTGCTTTGTTTTTTCCCCATTCTTTTCCACGGCCAAGAATTATCACAAGCAGCAGAAGAACTGGAATCGGTCTCAGACTGATAGGACTCAGGCTGTGACGAACTGGAAGAAGCTGATAGAACTTCACGACGCAGTCCAGACAAGTTGAGTCCGGAAACGTCGGCGTCTGTAAATCGGGGCTGATCGGGAATCAGATCACCAAGCAACCTGTGGACAGCCGTAACAGTACAAGTATCACCTTACTCAATGGCAATCATAGCAACAGTAAAAAGACGATGTCTAGCAGAGGGATCCATGAGAACTAACCTTAGAGGATTGAAGAGACGCAAGGTACGGCAAGATCTTCGAGAAGGTCGAGAAAAGGTTTGGAAACCGAAAGAAATAAATCCTCGCAGGACGAGATTACAGGCAGGGAAGCGATGGCAGAAATCTGGGAAGCAATGGTAAAAACTCGAAAGAGAATATGGATTTTCCCTCTGAAGCAATACTTCTATATATAAGTATTCAACCGGTCCCAAGACACGAAACCCTAGAAAGGGTAGGTGAGGAGAAGTGGGAAAGATTGGGATAAGAATCATGACGTAAGATGTATGGGCACGAACAGAAGGGTCGCGTCTCATAAATGCCACGCACCACGACCAAACAAAAGAAGACAGGTGGCAGTAAAGAGAAGCACCGAGCCGTCGAAGAGACAGTCAGTCACCATCAAAAGATCTCCAAATAAGAAAAGAATCAAACGCGTGCGGGCGCAATTAAGACACGCCATTAATGTTTCGAAACGAACGAAGAATTTGAAATCCGACCTTGATGAAGAAGACGATAAACGACAGCAAGTCATGAAAGAGTTAAATATTCATCCCGAGTAAGCAGGATACATTCGATTCAAATATTTAAGGGGGTATTGTTATAGGTAAAAATCATCATTAAGGACACGTCATTACAGTAAGGAGCCACGTAAGCAAAGTCGAGGAAAGTCAAGCATTAAAGGACAGAAATTCCCCAAGGGAATTTACTCAGCAAAGAGCAAAGCAGCCCGACCACAGACGAAGAAATCGGCTCGGGCATCGAAGGAATCGGCTCGGGCATACTCGGTCATGCTCGGGATCAGATAATGAAGGCGAGTACTTCACAAGCATATGGACAGAATCAGCAGCAAGCAACTCCACAATAAGCAACGATACGACTATCAGAGTTCAACTGAAAGGGAAACAGATTTCCCACAGATTAAGGGCGAGGAATCCGATGCAGATTCGGACTCAGTCAAAACAGGAAACAAGATAAACTCCAGAAAGAAACAGACTTCAATTAGAACTAGGAAATCAGGCAAAATACGGGTATCATAACACCAAACCCTAGCAGTACCATAAACCCTAGCAATAGCATGTATAAATACCCCTGTAAGAAACATAACGGAGAGAGGTGTGAATAAGCAGGAGAAATCAGAGAGAAATACTTTGTAATTGAGTTTTTCATAGTGGATTTGACTTTGTTGCTCAAGCAACAACCCGAGGATTTTTCTCCAGTTAGAAGGAGTTTTTACCACGTATTTCTGTCTCTTGATCTATTATTTTCTTGCGGTATTATACTTATCTGTTCTTATTTTCACTTGATACAAGTTCGTTGATAGTGACGACGGAAAATCACCATCAACAGTAACTTTTTAAACCTTTTGATTGATTTTAATAAAATCGTTCATTTGGAACATTTATCTGTCGTGGATTCGACATGCTCTTTGAGGATTCGAGAGCACCATTTTCTAACGAAGATTAGGGAATGATGGCCCCTGCATGGCGGTCCATGCTTGGGTAACTACAGGTCGCTACGTTAAGGTTCATCTGAGTGTGCCTCAGGGTTTGACGAAGTGATCATTCTTGTTTTCGCCATACACCGCTGCGTCAATTGGTATCAGAGCGACCGAGTCTACCTCTGTGCTAGGCTCAGCGTCCACAGACCACAACCAACTATCTTCCTAAACGCCATATATTCACCCTCCATATCTCCCCATAAAAAAAAAGAGAAAAAAAAGAAAGAAACGAAATTGAAAAAGAAAATACAGCAGAAATTGTGGATCAGCCTTAACAGTGCCAGAAATTTCAGATCAACCTCACGAGTTTCAGACGTACCCTAATCGTCATCACCATTAATTGCGTGCCGCCATTCATATCCATCACTTTCAATTTATTTTTTGTAAGCAGTTCTCAGGATTCAATTTTTGGTACGTTTTTTTTTCAGACTTTAATTTCGGTTCTCAATGAGTTTCAATGGTTCTCTTGGTTCCAATAATTATTTTTCGAGCTATAATGATTATCAACCAAGACTTCGATTTTTTTCTGCACATATGAAAACTGAAGAATTTATTAATTGGTTGGAAGAAGTTGAAGAATATTTTGAATATCAGAAAACTGAAGAAAGTCTGAAAGTTTTATTTGTAGAAATTTATTTGAAAACGATGCATTAATTTGGTGGGAGGACTTTCAAAAGGATCGGAAAAGATTTGGAATGGATATGATCCAATCATGGCCTGTTATGTAACAAGTAATGTGGGAGGAATATCTTCCAAATGATTATTTTGAAGATTTTTGTCATGCATAAGATACAGTTGAAGATATTTCGTATGAAGTGGAAATTGTCGAAGGAATTGAAGACGAGCCTTGGATCTTAGAAGTTGAAGACTACGATCCAACCGTTGATATTGATTGCACTTTAGATGAGGCTCAAGCAAAACTGGAAGCTAAATCGATTTCCATTGATAAAGTTTCCAAAGGTTACAACTTGTGTGGGATATTCAACCAGATTGACTTACAATTTCTTCTTGACAGATTTGAAAATTCACACAAATTTTTTAGGGGTAATTTGAGGATTGTTTTTCTTTATTTGGATTTTGAAGATCCAACATTGTTGTTGCCATCTGAAGTATATTCGTTCAAGCCAGTAATTGACAAGATGGTACATTTGAAGTATTATCCACCCATACAAAACCTTGCCAGACTCGAGGATGAGTTTTTTTTTAAGAGGAGGAGAATACTATGTGGGATGGGAAGAGCTAGCAACTAGGAATTGCTACCGTCCAAACCTCCACAGGTGTCCACCGGTCCAAGCCGCAGCATTTTCTGCATTCCGTTGGACGTTTGCTTTGGTGCCATTGTGGATCTGGGATGGACTACAGAGAGATTTTTCAGTTGGGGTTTACCACTCCCACAAGACGAATAAGGGTTCTTCTTTGTTTACTTGTCTTTCCGCATGTTTCAACCTAACTCGAGGACGAGTTCTTTTTAAGAAGGGGTGACTGATGTAGGACAAAGAAGAAGGAACCGCGGTCTAGACCGCAATCTGACACCAGCGGGTCACACTGGATTTGGGCAATTTCTTTATTTTTCTTATTTTTTCAATTTGGGTCTTTTCTTGTTTAGCAAGTTTATTTATTTTAGTTTGATTAGGAATTAAATTTAGGTTTTGGAAATAAATCAAATTTACCTTTTCGGTAAGATTTGATCTTTGTTTTCCGGTCAAATTAGGAGTCATGAATTGTAACAGATTCTGATTAGTTTTGATATTTTCCTGTTTTAGTCTTTTTTTTTAGAATATCGTATTCAAGTCGTATTAGGATTAGTTTATTATAAATAGTATTATTAATTCCAATTATTGTAACTTTTTAAACCTTTTGATTGATTTTAATAAAATCGTTCCTTTGGAACATTTATCTGTCGTGGATTCGACATGCTCTTTGAGGATTCGAGAGCACCATTTTCTAACGAAGATTAGGGAATGATGGCCCCTGCATGGCTGTCCATGCTTGGGTAACTGCCGGTCGCTACGTTAAGGTTCATCTGAGTGTGCCTCAGGGTTCGACGAAGTGATCATTCTTGTTTTCGCCATACACCGCTGCGTCATGCTCTTTTTTTTTATAAAAAATTTATTAATTGACACTCATATCTCCTATCGTTACTGTTAGTCAAATTTGGTCAACCAAGTTTGACCATTAAAAATACCAAAATACCCTTTTAATATTGATAAAAAATAATCTCAATTTGTAAAAGAGTTTTTTGTTTATTTATTTTTACAACTTACAAGTAAGGTTATTTGAATATGTATATATTGACCGTTGAATGAGTTATCTTTACATTAATGTTAGTTAACCTAAAAATCAACCAAAATAATGTGACAAGTGATTTGTTATTGTCATATCTTTTACAATATCATCCAATGATTTGTATGGTGATGACAACTCATTTGCCACATCATTTGAATTGGATTTTAGATTAATTTTTTTGATCGTAAAGTATTACTCTTATCTTTATCATCCGATCATATTAGGTGCGGTGGTAAAAGAGTTTTTGGAATTGTAGTCATGATAAATTTTAAAAGAAAGAAGGTAAAAAGTAATAACTGCAATAACAAATAGATTATTGGGATTTTATCACTTTATTACCTATCCCTTCAAGAGTGATTAAAAAGATATACAAGATTTTGACATTTTAACTCTGGATTTCACTGCATGCAAAATTAGAAGTTTAGCACTAGTTAATGGCGGGACAGTAATTACATTACAGTATTTTTTTTTTCTGAACAATTACAGTAGTTGTTTCAATATTGATTTCTTTTTTGGGTACAAATATTACCAGATTTTTTTTTGTGGTTGGTGTGCCGTGAGAAGCTTCCAAGTTCCAACACTAGATCATATGTGTATTGTTTAAAAGGTCAAACAGTACAGGAGCATATATGTGATAGGAAAAGAAGAAGCGTTAGAATTTCGTTTTTTGCAAGTAAACAACCGCAGTCGTCTACACGGACTAATTCAAAAGCTTCAATTTTCAACACGCTATCTCACCACTTTCTTGACGAAAAAATCAATACATATAATGCAAAGATAAAACACCAATGTCAGACAATTGCCGGCTCCCAATTTCCTTCTACAAATCCCACCTCTCATCTTCTTCTCCTTCAAATTCAACAACACTCTCTTCAGGTTTTTTATCAACAAAAAAAAATGAGACACCATTTTGTTTTCTTCACTCTAATTTCAGTGTTGTTTTCACTTTCACAAACAAGTCCAAGCTCAGCTCATTTTTTCCCCAACATATCATCGATCCCTCCATGGATACAGAAAAACATCAACCAGACCGCCGGCGCGTGGGACGCGTTTAATAAGTACGCCGGTTGCCGTGCCGGTGACAAAGTCGACGGCTTAGCCCGGGTCAAGAAGTACTTCCAAAACTTCGGTTACATAACGGAATCGCCGTTAAACTTCACGGACGCTTTCGATGATATGCTAGAATCGGCGATCAAGACTTATCAGAAGAATTTCAATCTGGAGCCCACCGGTCAGCTAGACAACAAAACCATTCAACAGATCTTACGGCCCAGATGCGGAAATCCAGATATCGTCAACGGCACTACCACCATGAACTCCGGCCACCCTGAGTCTCACAACACCTCTCTCTTCCACTCCGTCGCTCACTACAGCTTCTTCCCCGGCAGACCACGGTGGCCGTCGAACAGGCGAACGCTGTCGTACGCGTTTTTTGCCGGATAACCAGTTGACCGACAACGTCAAGGCCGTCTTCGGACGCGCTTTCAGCCGGTGGTCGACGGTGACGCAGTTGAATTTCACTCAGTCGGAATCCTACCGCACGGCCGACATCAGGATCGCGTTCGCCTCCGGCGACCACGGCGACGGAGAGCCGTTTGACGGGGTTTTGGGGACACTAGCGCACGCGTTCTCGCCGCCGAGCGGGTTCTTCCACTTGGACAACGACGAGAACTGGGTGATCGAAGGCGTGACCAATCCGTTGACGACGATGTCTGCCGTCGATCTGGAGTCAGTTGCTGTTCACGAGATCGGACACTTGTTGGGGTTGGGGCACTCCTCTGTGGAAGAGTCCATCATGTTCCCTACAATCTCTTCAGGTACGAGAAAAGTTGAATTGGCGAGTGATGATATAGAGGGCATCCAGACCTTGTATGGTAGCAATCCAAATTTCAACGGTACAACTTCGCCGTCCGTTCAACAGAGGGATACCAGTGGTGCCTATTCTTCGGGTTCATTGTGGGGCATGAGTCTCTTGCTGGCCGTTGGATTTGTACATATTATTTTGCTGTGAAATTTTTGGCTTTGTTGACCGTGACTGATACTTGTTCGTTATTCTGTCCGTTGGTGGATTAGATTTTATCAGGCAGTCAGCTTTTGGGTTTGACATTGTACGATTGATATACATTATTTATGATTTTACATTTATTTTTATTTTTTCATGTAAATTATTCGTGTATTTGATTATTATTTTTATAGTGAATGCATTACTGATTTACGATCTATATATATAGTTTTTCGGTTTTAAGAATTTGTTATGAATTGAATATTTTTAAAAATAGTGTTCAATTTACAGACAAAATACAAATGTGCAAGATTCTATTATACAATATTATAAAGTCGAACCTGATAATTTCTGTATATGGAGCTAGATAGAGTTGAATCCCACACGAAAAACCTAATTAAATCAATGCTTCTAATGGAAAAGAGTTAGAAAGTTATCTTAGAGTTAAAACTTTTTAGGGGAACTTCGTGATAATGGGGATATCTACTTGGGTCTTTATATGTAATTGCCTTATGGCCCAAAACAAATCCAACTTTTCTTGAGAAATTTGTATCGTAATTTATAATTAAGTAGCGATATTTGCACTCTTCAAAAACGGTATAAACACTCTAAATTAGTTTCTTTTTAAAATGACTAAAATGACTAAATAGTTTGTAATTAAATACATCCAAAAATTATTAATGAGTCTCTTATATCTTAAACCTTTAAAACCCTTTCTATTTTTCAAACCCTAACTTATCTTCTACATACTATTTTTGAATACAAATTGGAATCGTCTAACGGTTGTAATCAATACCGGTCATTAGACGATCACAAACTCGGAAAGCTAGTCTTCTCGATTAACAATACAATAACCAACACTACTCTAATAAAGAATAGAGAAAAAATTTATATTGACTTTTCTGTAGATTTTCCCCATCTATATTTTTTCTATATACACCGGCAGTAGAAACATATACAATGACATACATACCGATACTATATAGCGTTGCTTTGTCTATGTATTGCCATTTTTAGGGCACACTGCACACACCATAGATATATATTTTCTGGCCAGTTGCCTTATTATTATTATTATTATTATTATTATTATTATTATTATTATTTCTTAATTTATAAAGCTTAAAAAAATGATTCTGTTATTCTCCTTCACCTTCATTATATATTTAATGAATTTATGTATTA
This sequence comes from Dipteronia sinensis, assembly GCA_033220585.1. Lineage (NCBI taxonomy): Eukaryota > Viridiplantae > Streptophyta > Magnoliopsida > Sapindales > Sapindaceae > Dipteronia > Dipteronia sinensis. The sequence continues at coordinate 71,420,789 of CM065638.1, read as the reverse complement.
TAATATGAACCACCCAATCACTCATGTGGATATATATATATATATATATATATATATATATATATATATATATATATATTGCATCATCTTCTTTCTATTATTTTTGTATAGCAACTGTAAATAAATTAGCTCAAAACCCAACTTATTTTGGTAATTGGTATCATTTCTTTATTTAAGAGCCGGAAATTATTTTTTTGAAAAACAAGAAATAAATAAGGCCCCGTCATGCAGCTGTTTTTTTTTTTCGTTTTTGTTTACCAAAAACGATTTCTAATTCGCGTTCGTTTAACCGTTTTTCATTTTATTTTCGAAAAACAAAAAAAATTGAAAAACACAATTAGTGTTAAAAGTGAAAAATTTGAAAGTTGTTTTTCATTTTTCGTTTTTTTTTTCACTTATTTTTTTTTATAAAAAAAATCATTTTTTTCTTACTTTTCTCCATCTTCCCGTCACTATTCTTCTTCATCTTCTTCCAGACTCATTTTCTTCTTCTTCTTCGCCGCCGATCGGCTTCTTCTTCTTCTTCTTCACCTCTGATCCGCTTCTTCTTCTTCTTCTTCTTCTTCTTCTTTACCGAGTCCACTTATTAGTCATCCAGCGAAGTTAAAAATTTCCTTTCCTTGAAATTTTACTGAACTTTGTTTGAATACCACCTGTTCAATTTCCTTTCCTTCCACTTCCAGTGTAAAAGACCCATTCAAGCTTAAAAATTTCAGCCTCCCAATGACATCTATGACTAGTGAACATATTCCTTCAAAAGTTGTATATACATTGTTCGATAGAAGTTCTAAACGAATTGGTGTTTCAACAATTGATTCCAATTAACTACGCTAGATATGTGATTGATGTTGAAAAGGGAGTGGTTAAAAATAGTTATTTTACAGGTAATGGTATTTCTCATGATGATTGCAGTGACGATGTGTGTACTAATGATGCCCCATACATATTCTTCTTCAGGGAATTTACTAGATAGGCGTTTTGTGATTGATGTTTTAAAATTTTGTAGCAATGAAAGATGTCTTGAACTGGGAAGAAGATACCATGCATTGATTATCAAGAGTGAAGTTAGTGTTAATCAGTTTGTAGAAACTAGTCTTGTTGGTATGTTTGCTAAATGTGGAGATATGAGTTCACTGGTAGCACGTTTAATTCCAGATTTTGTTAACTTAACTTCAGTTTACTGAATTTCATGTGTAATGTTCTAGTGACTAACTTTTATTCAAATTATATATATATATATATATATGTATATGTATATATGTATGTATTCGGTGAATCAATTTTCTTCTCTGATTCATTATTATATTTTTCTTTTTATTTTTACAACAATTTTTAAATTATGAGTTATTTGATAATTATTTGGGATGAATTATTGACTCCCTTTTATTCAAATTAAAAATTGCAATAGAAAAAATATAAGAAAAATTATAATTTTTGATATTTTTCAGTTATTCTACCATAAGTGTTTTTACTGTTTTCATTTTCAGAATACAGTTTTCAGTGAAGCTACCAGACGCGTTTTTACTGTTTTCAATTTCAGGATACAGTTTTCCGTATATGCTACCAGACGAGTTTTCAGAATTCGAAAAACAAAAAAAAACACTGTTTTTATTTTCATTTTTATTTTCGGAAAACAGTCACTGAAAAACGCTTACAAAACAGACCCTAACATATTTTAAAAGAATAATAAAATTGATTAGGTATAAGAGTGGGGTGTAATTACAAAAATATAAAACATTAGAAATAAGGAAAGGGTATTTTTGTTATTAAGTGGGGTTTACTTACAAATTAGAGTATTTTAAAAATTTTAATGGGATGTATTTACGAGAGTGGTGTGCATACAGTTTTTAATGGGTATTAATACCGTCAATCTTTATAATTTTGCTCTACAAATTGCTGGAAGAAAGATTTTGTTGCAAACTCAGCTATGGGCCTGGTTAGAACCTCTTAACGGCCCTTGATAATTGTATTATTGTATCTTATTTGAGTAGCTCCTCTGGATAGATTGGGCTATTTATAAGCAATCAAAAAAGAATTATTTCGTTGATAAATTAATATTGATATTCAATCAAAATACAAAACAAATCTGATAATGAAAATAGTAAAACAATGTCTTGTATGTTTTCAGTTGTATCTAATAATCAATCTACTAAACACTGCAGCTTTGACCAAATACTCGAGATTTTGTTATGCCGGCATTGATTTTATTTTTTTTGACTTGGAGAAGGGGAGATTTGAACTTGAAACTAATGCTGTAGTTACCACCGGACCATCACCTTCAACCACATGAATTCTTTAAGACTGTATAGTCTGGAAATATCTTTATGGTTTTAAATTGTACATGCAGCAGGCTCCTCTTAACTCTTCATGTGATCACTTGTGCGAAAGTGTTGCCGGTAAAAGAATAAAGCAATCAGCTGAATTCATGTTAATGGCTTTTGAATAAAGATAACTAACTAGTTAAGACATTGTCTGATTGTCATTTCATATGTTATTGTATGGATTATTTGTCGGTTAATATTTCGAATAAAACATTCATGATTCATTTTTTGTGTTTACACTTGTACCACAAGGTTGCGGGTTCGAGTCCTCGTTCTTCAAAAATACCTCGAATTTATATGATAGTATAATACTTAAAAAAAGGAGAATCGCAAATAACCCCCAACTTTTAACCTAATGCCAAATCAAATCCTCTGGTTTGAACAATCAGTAAAAAACACCTTCATGGTAATTGTATACTAACACAGTTACACAAATAATGTCCAAAAATGATGAAATGACAATGGAACCCTTCTATTGTCCATATTGTAGTAATTGTCATGTTACCCTTAAAAGTATGACATATTTACTTAATAATAATGAAAAACACTTATCTCAAATATTCAAATTAAAACTAAAAAATTAGTATTCAAATTCAAGAATAGAAAATTTTCATATGCAAAAAACAAGAATCATAATTTCACATTTGGAAAAAAAAACCATGATCTCTAAGTCACAGAAAAAAATAAAATAAAAAGCAACAATTTATGTAAAAGATTAATGTAACCAACATTCTTCCATAATAATTAAAAGTTCAACATAATTCACAAATATCTAAATAGATATAAAGCTTCAACATAAGTAAATATATGATACCAAAGCAAATGCATGACAAGGGTCTCTCATCTGTGTCACTGTGTGCTTCCAAAGCTTATCCTGACAAGATTCAAATATGTTGTTCATTGCCTCTACCTGCAAGCATGAACAATGTTAACACCTAAATTGACGGAATGTATATCAAACAATAAAATTAAGCTTGATATACAACTCAATAATATTTGTCAAAAAAAAAAATACCCGATCCTTGAGTGATTGGGATTGTTGCTGATATTGTGGTTGAGATGAGAATTCTTGTTCATCGGGGTTTGTATGTCTCCCCTACAAAAATGTAAACAACGAGAAAATAGTTAAATGTACATATAATTGTCTTAAACAATTTTGGTTTAGAACTAAGGACAAATTTCTTTTTGCAAGACCTTATATTATGCCCAAGGCCTCGACATCCAGTACATCGAACTACTTTACTAATGGCAGATTCACCTTGCTCTCTCCTTCTCTTCACCTTTGGTTTCCCTAGTTTTGTTTTCATTATAAGATGCAAAATTTTATCATTTGGAATCTCAGGCCATGTGCGCTGATCATGAATAGGATGAATTATAGGTTGATATGTCTGTGTGTATGCATCGTTTTTCAATAAGGCATGGACAAATTGAGCTGGTTCAGAGCTACCATCATGATACCTTTTATGGCTTAATGAAGCCATAGCATGTTTACATGGCAAACCACTAAGTTGCCATGCACCACATCCATAAGTATGGTATCTAAAATCAACAACCCATTTCTTGCCAAACTCATAAAGAATCTCAAACTCAAAATCATTAACGGACAATACTTGCATAGATCTCCTAAGCTTTTCCAAGGTTCTGTGCACTACATGAGGCAACTCAGTCGACCAACGTGTACATTCTATTCTCCTTTTATGCATTCTCCTCATGTCTTTTCTTCATAAGTTTTCCAATAAGGTCAACACAGGTTGATTTCTTAGCTTTCCAATCCAACTATTGAATGCTTCCGATAGATTATTGGTTGCATGATCACATTTTACTTCAATGTCCCATGCATGAGCACACCATACTTTAGTATCAATATCCGAAAACCATTGAAAAGCTTTAACATCCAACTTTTTAATTGCAGTCATTGCTTCATTGTGATCCCAAAGATTTATGCTTCTACACGCAGTCCAAAATAATTTTTTGTGTTGTGGACCTGTATATTTACTCTTGAAATTAGCAAAGACATGTCTAGCACAATGTCTAATACTAGCTTTTGGCCAATATATATATATTAATTGCATTCACTAAACCCTTTTGTCTATCTGACATAAAAGTAATTGGCATGTCATCTAATGGCCCATAAAATGATGCAACGTATTCAGAAACCAACCCCAACTATCTGCATTTCTCCCCTCACATATCACTACTGCAAGCTGAAAAATCCCGTTGTTTGCATCTAAACAAACTGTAGATAATAAAACCCCTTCATAAGGACCCTTTAGGTGACATCCATCCACCCCTATAAAAGGTCTACAACCATTCAAAAAACCCAACTTATGTGCCTCAAAGCTGAAAAATAATCTTTGAAATAAATTAATACCGGTTGGCATTATAGTTCTCATTAATACCATTGAACCAAGGTTTCTTTGTAGTAATATGTGTGCATACTGTCTCATCATACCATAACATCTTGCATGATCCTCTTTCAAACTCCCTAAAGCTGCTTGTTTTGCCCTATATAATCTGTGCCTGTGTACTTCCATTTGATATTTAGTTCTCAACTCATTCTCTAACATATCAATAGGGATACCTGGGTTTCGCCTAATCTTGTCCCCTAATTTTCTTACAATCCACGATGTTGATGCCTCAAAATTTTTAAGCACCCGCTGACAAAGTTGCTTTTTTTTCATAGGTTTTAATTTGAAATGAAACCTCATCAACCAAGAGGGAAGCATGAATCCTCCACGAGCAGCGAGGATATGCACAAGTTGAAATCAACCTTTTTCTCTCATTTTTTTACCCTATCCATTCTAAATCCCTATTGAATAACGTATTCTTGAAGAAATTCTTTGAAATGTTCTTGATTGTTAAAAACTTGCCCTACAACCAATTGAATTTTACCATCAGACAATAATTTGAATTCACTCCCATTTAATCCTCTACCCGTTCTTTGGTTAGGATCTTCGTCTTCTGTGCCAAAAAGTTCATCATTGTTTGACCGATATCCCTCCAAATACCCATCACTGTCACCACCAGATTCAACATCAACATCTTCCTCAATTTCAAGTAGTTCAATATTTCCATCAACTTCCACATATGAAAACATTTCATCTACAATAATATCATTGGCATCAATAGCTTCTCCATCACCAAAATCCACCACATTATCATCAAATAATGTCATATTTGTTGTATTGATTTCCTCTTCCACATTTTCATATGCTGCAATATTTTCCTCTGTCACAGTAAGATCCTCAATTGCAATATTATGATTTATGGTAATATTTTGCTCAACCCTAACACCCTCCTCTTCATTTCCAACTGGTTGTAACAGTACAGTAAGCTCAATTTTCTCCATACCTCTACATACAAATTGTTCAAACGTCGACACTGATTCACTCTCTGTGTTGATCCCAATTTCTTCATCATTCCAGGGAACCCGAACACTCACCTTGTACAAATTAGGATGTTTTGTATTGCAGTTATATTTATCATTGTGTGCCCAGTTCACGAACATAATAAAAATAATTTCATCAGCATCAACATAGTTGAAATGCAACATGTTATCAGCTGTTTTGATAACCACGTCATCAAAACAATCCATTTTTTTCACTGAAAAAAATGTAAATACAATATAATGTCAACTTAAAATCAATCTACAATCACCCAAAATAATTAATATTTCAGATAAACACAGTAATATTCAATATTTGCCGAAACAAAAATAGAACAACATTCAAAATATACACTCAACACAACAATATGACTCATTGTTAACAAACCCACATTTTAGAACCATTATATAAAACCTAGAACTATTTTTTTTTCAACAGAGAAATCTATCAAGGGCGAGGAAAATGCCACGAAGACAAAAAAAAACACAAACCAGCAAGAAAACAGAGGCAACAAGCCACACAACAGAGGCAATAGACCGCCAAAACAGAGGAATACCTCCTAAGGAAAACAGACGAGAACAGCACCAACAGACAAAAAATGCATACAAAGCAACCCTAGAACTATCAATCAATGCCTATTTGCTTTAAAAAAATAAAAATTCATGTAACAATAGTGAAATTGAAATGAAAATTACAAATAAACTAACACAACTTCAAAATAAACTAATTAAAAACCCCCAAAAAGAAACCATAAAAAAAAATTATTTGCTCTTCACTTTGGACTATAATTGCAGAACTGTCACTCTACATTTACACACTGGACGACTGACATTTGTATTGGGCTATAGGCCCGTTTAGCCCAATAGTGATACCCTGATCATTTACTTCCAAGTTCCATTTGTCGAGATGGAGTAGAGCTGTAGAGACCTGAAAAAGTGTTGATTAATATATTTTAGAGACTGCACATTTCTTTACACGTTTATGGTCAGGGTTCGAGTCTCAGAATACGAATTTTACAAGAAGTTTTCCAACCGATAACTTACAAGAGTAAATATCTAGGCCGTATATGTAGTGTTTGGTCTTGTCATGTAATATACTGTGAGAATTCATCATTCTTTTGATATGCAGTGAAGAATGAAGGAAAAATCATGGAGCTGAACGAATCTTGTCGATCTTCTTTTTCCATTTCCTCTCTAGAGTAGTGATAAGTGATAAGATAGAGAGCAGTATTGGCAGCTAATTAATTGGTGATAATGCACGTACGTGTAACCAAACTGACAACAACTTGGAAACTTGGCGGGTTCGTTCTCTAGTGAAGTTAGCTGATCAGTGAATGGCTTCTTTAGTTCAATGTATGGATTTATTATATGCAATAATTGAGATTGGCCCATTACTTTTCCAGGCCACAAAGAAAATGTTTCTGTTTTCTAATTTAATGCTGAGAAGTGTACAAAATATAACCACTTGCTCATTCACCGATATTCTCTCTGACCAGTTGCTGTTGTCATGCATGCATAATAATATGAATCAAATTAAACAGATTTTACTTTGCAAATGATATTATATTATATATATGATAACATAATTACTTGTGAGACTACTGAGATGATCATTTGTTAAAAATTATGAATATATAAATTGTTTTCTATCACCGTTAATAAACAATTTAGTCCATGTTCAATAATTTGTTTTAGAAATTTTGTATAACAGTTGGTTAAGGCCCAGTTTGGTATAACTGTAACTTTTATAATAATCACTGTTAGCTGTGCTGAATGAATAATCAGCCGTGAAGTTAATCCGCAGATATTTGATTAATTGTATTTTTAAAACTACTATATAGCTCAAAAACTCTATATATATATATATATATATATATATGTTTGATAATTTTATTGTAAAAGTGCTGAAATTAGTTACAATAACTAAAATATAAATGAGTTTAAGACCCTATTTCATTTTTTTTCATTAATTATATATATTTAATCAATATTTAAGTAGAATATTTAAATTAGAAAAAAAATTCCATAAAAACAATAAAAATATTTTTATAAGATTTTATAAATCAAATCAATATTTAAATAGAATATTTAATTTTGAAATGAAATAAGGTATATACATGATTTTAACTTAATTTTATAAAGATAATAATAAAATATACATTAAATGTTGAAATATATTATTTTATAATTACTTTTAAAAAGTAACCCCTCATATCCTTTTCAAAATCACTGTCAAAATTTGTCAGATTATCAATTAATCACTTTTGAAAGTTTTACCAAAATTTATTTTATATCAAAATTATAAAATAATATGATTTTAACTTTTCAATAACAATACCAAAATAATCCTAAGAAGAGACGAATATAACGTGCATGTTTATTTTCCATGTCAGCCTCCTGTCAATAAAGAAATTAAAATTTCTAATATATTAGTTTTTAAAAAGATTTAATTTTGACCAATTTTAAAATATTAGAACAGGTGTTTAATTAATGTGGATTTTGATAGAATAAAATATTTTGTGTATGGGTGGGTAGACCGGGCCAGATTGGTAGGAGTAACGCAAGACTCAGATTCATAACTGTCTTGTTTTACTTGAACAAGATTAGCCCAGTCATTCTCACAGACAGTCACATATGTCTAAAACTACAAGACCTCTTCAAAAACACGTGAATTTTTATTTTATTTTATTTATATTATTTATCTATTTATTTAGATTAATTATTTTTTTAAAAGTTTTTATCATTATTATAATTCGAATCGTTAGATTGAGAGTCATTTATCCAAACTCAAAACTCATCCATCTACCTGTTAAACTATGTCATGAGGGGCTCAAAAACGTGAATAAGTAAGTGGGTATTACATCACCATCAAATGAACATATTGCTCACGACTTAGAGACGTCAACTTTTTTTCATGACATTATAAACTTTAGATTTTGTAAGTTTTATAAAAAAAAAATTGTAAGGGTATAAGGTAAAAAGGTTTAAAATTTTAATAGTAACTTTTAAAAATAATTTTTATAATGGTGCTGATATATATACTTTTTTTTTTTTCTTGAAACTCCTTATTATTTTACAATAAACAGGTTTTAATTAAGAGGGAATGGTTCCAAATAGGACATTTTCAAAGTTGAGTTGTGCAACTATCATTATTTTAATAAGTCTTGTTTTATTAGCACATAAAAGAGTGTGCTGACGAAAATGCACCCACTTATTATTAATATATTTTTATAAGGCTTTTAATTTTTCTGCATCTCTCTCTCTCTCTCTCTCTCTTCCCATTGTCTCAAACAATCTCTCCTCCCATTTATCTTTTACCTCTGATCTAACCGTTGACTGAAAACTCTTGACTCCGCCACGCATAAGTATCACCGCCACTTGAATTTGGGACTTGGGAGATCCAATATATCTCCAATTTTTTTTTAATTATTTCTTTAAAAAAATCTAGGTTTTTAATTTGAGTTTTCAATTTAGTTTTTATTATGAGCTTGTTATTAATTTGGTGTGAATGATGAGTTTGTTGAATCTGAATGGAGGTTTGTTTGAATCTTGAATTAGTAGGTTTAGGGTTAGGTTTGTCGAATATGAGAAGATGAACAGTAGCCGATGTTGATATTTTTTTTTAAATTTCGAGACTTATTTATGAATACCCGAGACTTATTATGCTTATTCGAGACTTAATTCATGAATACCCCTAGACTTATTATGATTATTCGAGACTTACTCACGAAATTTTGAGACTTATGCGTTTTCGAGACTTATTTATACGTTGTCGAGACTTATTTATGAATACCTGAGACTTATTGGAGTCAATTCGAGACTTATTTTAGAAATTCGAGACTTATTGGGGTCAATTCGAGACCTACTGGGGCCAAACACAAATTTGTTTTTTGGTCTTTCTTCTTCCTCGTGATGGTAACATACCTTCATCAATGGTCAAATTAACAATTCGACAACGGCACCGGTTGACTCCGGAAGTAGTCGAATCTGGAAGATCGGACGACGCTGAGTTCATTGGAGCCATCGGTTTCATCGAATTCACGCTGGATCGTCGCATATATGACGATGAAGGTTCGGAGACGATTCGAGTTTGGCTTCGTTTCTCTCTTCACATAGCTCGAAATTGAAAATGGATACTTCAGTTACAACGGATGGAGCATGACAGACATTTTGCCGGTGGTTTTGTCCATCAACTCATCGATGATGACGTCGCCGACGTCATCATCGGTGGAGCTCGAGCTCCATCAATGAAGATTTTGAAAAAAATAAATAAAAAAAAATAAAAGAGGACTGTTCTGAGAAAATAATAGGAGAGGAAGGGTATTTTTGTCCCAATCCCATTTTTAGTGCTATTTAAACTAGAGTTATTAAAACGGTGCTAATTGCGTAAATCACTCCCTAAAAAGTGCTATATAAATTTTCAACCCTTTTAATTACAGCTCTTGGATTACTTTGAGGGTTGTTATTAAAATTCCTTTAATTTTTTTCAAAAAAAAAAAAAATTAAAGAAGAAAAAAAGGCACATCGATTGGAAGAAAAGAAAGAAAACAACACATATCAAAGTAAAATCGATCAAGCTCATTCGTTTAGGAATCTTCCTATCGCTTTCAAGCTTTAACACTTCTCATCTTTTTCGTACTATTTCGACTGGCATTTTCCTTGTCTTATTTTCCATCCCTAGATGGCTTAGATGTGACCACTTAATAATTTAATAAGTACAATCCACAAATATGATGGTGTTGTGTGAACAAAAATAATTATTACACGAGAAGTAAATTTTGATATTATAGGTTTAAGTAGTGATGTCAAATGGAAAAACAAAATGGCGAAATGGGGTTTCGAAATTAATTTATATCTATCTCATCGGATTGATTGGATTAAGTTCGTTGGGCTAATTTTCATCTTTCACTTTTTATTTAATGAGTACATTTTTTTTATTAAAGTATTACATGTTACAACTATTACAATCGGATTATCGAGACCTGTCAAGATTATACAATACATACGCGATTCGGATAACTAATACTATAAATCGGAAGAAAACTTCTCACACATACTTATAAAATATGTATGATAGAATTGAACCCCTCACTACCACTGTAGAAGGGAGATACGCTGCTATCTCTGTTAATAGTTGATATGCATTTAATGAGTATTTTTTACTTGCCGATATTCACACTCTTTCATGTAGACCTAAGTCACCAGACGGATTGTCTTGATTGCGGAAACTAATATACATTGTGCAAAACTTAACAAACATCGTACTCATGATGTTCTATGATTCTATCTGAAATTTTCAATTTAATGATTTTGAATTTGTCTGGTTGTATGATTAAATTTTAGAGCAAATTGACCGCAATTTCCCATTCTCCCTGAAGTTTGGTCTCTTACACCTAGAAATAACTTTATCATTAATTGACACTCACACCCCTTGCCATTAGGTCAAACTTAACTGTTGACGAACTTTTACCTTTAAAAGACTAAACTACCTCTGATCCCTAAATTAAATTAATAAATGAGTAATTTCATTAAAGTCCATACTTTTTAGTTAAATGTCACTTATTTAAAAATCTTTATCATATTATCAATTTAAGTCCCTTGTTTGTTTTTCAAAACACATCACTTTAGTCAATTTGATCAAAATACTAACGGTCAACTCTAACTATATATAAAAGTACAATTTTACCCTTGTCAAAATGATTTATTGAGTTTAAAAAATAAATAATATTAAGATGGTTTATAAATATAAATTAACAACAAAAATTTATAAAATTTATTTTCTAATTTAAAAAAAAAAAAAAAAACTAATGGATGGATAATAGAAAATATAAAATTAAAATAAAGAAGTAATTACACCAACCTCCCATGAGGTTTGCTCTTTTAAACATGGAAACAAATTTATCATTAATTGACACTCACTTCCCATAACGTTAGTCAAACTTAACCATTGACCAAGTTTGACTGTCAAAATTAAGGGTATTTTCGTTAGGCATATATTTAAAAAAAAATAAAAAAAATAAAAAAATTGAAAAAGAAATTAAAACAATTTGTAATTACAAATATAATTATTTTTAAATAAACAGATTGATCTTTTCACATGCAGATCAAATTACAAACAAAAAGAAATTTAAAAAAAATTAATTTTTTTTTTAACCAGACCACCCAATCTTCACAAACCTATCTTCATAAATTCTCCACTGCAGCACTCAACATATATTATCAATCAAAACATTATCTAACTTCACAAACCTAGATTTTTCATATTCTTTCAATTCCAAACACAAATCGAATTCTAAAACACAAATCATACACCAAAATAATTCCAAAGAAAAAACAGTTTGCACTTTATTCAATAAATAAAAGAAACAAGAAAAAAAAAGCAGATCGTGGAACAGACCATGAGGTTATCAGAGCAGATCGCTCGCGAGCTTCACCTCATCGGAGATGGAGCTCTCTCCTCCATCTATCTGGATCTGGAGATGGAACTTTCAAATTTTTTTTAAAAAAACTGTTGACGGTGATTTTTGGGATTATGAAAAGTTGATCACGCGTCCAACGAATTATCCTAAGTTGTTAATAATGCAGTGAGTAGAAAAGAGAAAAAGAGCATGCAAACACATATTTTATGTGGAGAAGAAAAATCCACTATAGTAGAATAGTTACACACTCAAGCTCTCTCAATCTTAAGTATTGTTGAGTTCGCAACCCTTACAATATTATCTTAAGGTCAATTTATATGTGTATAGAACCCTAATTCGTGGTATACATGTAAGGAAAGTTGTTGTGGTTTAATGAGACTCTGACTTGTTGAAGTCTTTTTAATCTTCTTTCATGGTCCGCATTGTTTATATTCTTAACGTATTAGATCTCTTGCTTTATCTGGATTCTGATGTCTTTATGGAAGTTTGTTTCCTTATCAGAGTGGGCTTCTAGACATCTTGTTCGAACAAGACTCTTTCTCTGCGTATATGAGTCGTAGCTGTATTGAATTACCGTTGTCCACATGTCGCTCATCCGACCGTCTACCAACCCGACCAAACCTCTTTCTTCTTGACCAGTTACTTGACCCCGACCGGGTGCCTTGGCCCGACCAACTCAATGATCCAAACGGATTACCTTCACCCGATCGATCTGACTACCTTAATCGAGTTACTTCTGCCCGACCATCTGGGTAACTCCGACCGAGTGTTGTGGGGTTGTTTTTGGTTATCTCTGGTTGGTTTAGTCTAATTATCTTTTGGTGACATGGCATCTTTGATTACCGTGTATCCTGGTAAGCATGTTGACCTGTCACCTTTCTAGATTTTACTAATAACAATACCCCCTTAAACATTTGATCTGAGCATCTCGTTTAGCTAAGAGAACTCGTTCGATGAGATATGTTTAACGCTGCCTTTAATTTTTTCATGTAGTCTATCAATACTCATTAATGTCTAACATCTAAGCATATATTCTTGGCCACAAGCATTCTATTTGCCCAAGATGACGTGAAATGATGACGGAATCAGCGGTGGATTTCTTGTTCCCTAAGGGTTGCCTATCACGTCACTAGTGGGCTAATAACATGGCATCTTTGATTACCATGTATCCTGGTAAGCATGTTGACCTGTCACCTTTCTAGATTTTACTAATAACAATACTCCCTTAAACATTTGATCTGAGCATCTCGTTCTGCTAAGAGAACTCGTTCGATGAGATATGTTTAACGCTGCCTTTAATTTTTTCATGTAGTCTATTAATACTCATTAATGTCTAACATCTAAGCATTTATTCTTGGCCACAAGCATTCTATTTGCCCAAGATGACGTGAAATGATGACGGAATCAGCGGTGGATTTCTTGTTCCCTAAGGGTTGCCTATCACGTCACTAGTGGGCATGTTATTTTGAAGTTCGTGCATCAGCCCACACTCTCACACGTGTCTCACTAAACGTGGGATGACGCCATCATCTAATATATATTTTTGAAAACCTTTCATTTTCCCTCTTTCACAGACTTCCTTTGCAATTTTTCTCTTTCAAAACTGCAACTCTAGCTTTTCCACTTCTTTCTTACTCAAGTTTCACTTCAGAATTCTCTACCGCTCAAATCTTTTTCAAAGTTACTCACTTCTTACCAGATCTTCAACTTTACCGACAGAAGCATTCACATTGTTCTTGTCTACTCAGAACATTCAGGTATGGATCTTATTACTCGTCACCGTTTTGTTGAGCTATTTATGCGTGCCGTTGAGATAAGTGACAAAGATAACATTGATAGGATTGAGTTTATCTTGAGAAGGAGTTCGCAAACTTTTGCTCTTTTAACTCAACCTGAAGCTCCCAACGTCAATTGCTCGATTGCTCGTCCTGAATTTCAACATTCTTATTCTAACCCAAACATCTCTTCTGTCAATGGATGTCTAGAGATGTTGAAGACAACTGTTACTAGTCGAGGTTGAAAATACAGTTCTTAACGTGTGTCTAACAACCTAGACGGGGGGGGGGGGGTGAATGGGTTATTAATCGATTATTACCAATTTTTCGATTAGTCAATATTAAACAAATAACCCAATTAAATCAAACATACAAAATCAAGTGTAAAGTGCGGAATAATAAATGACACTTGATTTTTACGTGGAAACCCTTCAACAAGGGAAAAACCACGGGCTATCTTTCTAGCCACACACGATCCTCAAATCCACTATATGAGTAAAATGTTACACCCTCAAGTGATACTCGGACTCTCACTCTAGATAACCTCAGGCTATGGACACTACTACTCACCACTCTTGGTTCAATCCCTAGTGATATCCACTGATACACTACTATTGGCGTGAGCACCTCCTACTCTACCCGCAGGCCTTTTACAATGGATTCTTGACCAATGCTTGCCAACCACAACTTGGTTGCAAGACTTCAATGCTTGTGCAACTTCACCCCGAAGCCACAAGACTTTGACTCAATGAAGAGTATAAGGTCTAAGTGAACAATCAATGAATGCTCAACACAATATATGTTAGACCAAACATACAATGCTTAACTAGATGTAGATAATGCAACACAACAACCTAGTTATCAAATAATGCCTACATGTACACACATGAGGTCTCAATTAGTTGTAGAGAAATTTCCAACAACTTAATTGTCAACAAACAACCTTGAATATTCAAGAGAGCTTAACTAGATTGATAAACACAAATCTATCAATCTAATTATCAATTAATCTCTTAAGAATAATCAAGTCTTAGCTATTTAGGAAAACAACACCTAATCATGCAAGCTATCAAAATACAACACACATAAATATTCATTAACATTAACTAGTTGATTAAAACACAATCTATCAACTTAGTTATCAATAAATCACACATGAATATTTATGACCTAGCTTTTAGGCAAAAATGACCTAATCAATTAAGCTATCAAAATACAAACCCAATCATGTTATCAAGACTCATAAATATGCAATAAAGTAGAGTCTAGGTATTTAATCAAGCAATAAATACCTAATCTAGAGTAAGAAGAACAATAAATGATATTCAAAGAAGTTCTTGCTTACCTAGTCATGAAACAATGAATACCCATGCTCAAATGATGTTGAATGATGCAAGATGGAGATGGGTTTTGGGTTTGGAGAGTCAAAGAAGCTTTCTTGAAGCTTTCTCTCTCTAGGAGCTCTAACCTCTCTCTAAAAATGAATTTGTGAGCTCTTGGTCGGCCCAGAAGAGAAAATGAAGAATATATATGAAGCCCTAGATCAAACTACATCGTTTTGAACTTGGGAACCAGAATCCCGTCAAAACCGCTTGCCAGACCGCGGCTCAGGTAAGTGTCCAGACCGCGGTACATACAGCAGTGCACCGTCTGGACAACACCGCGGTTGGGACCGCTGTGGTGCAAGTGCACAGGTCGCGGTCCACGTCGCGCATGACGCACTGGAGAATACCGCTCCGTGCGCCGCGGTGCAAGCAAAGCCTGCCGAGCGGTCTAGGCAGCGCTAAAGGGAAAAATCCCTTTTTAACACTCAAGATAAAAGTCTATCTTACATGAATGTTGTGCAAGTGTGAAGTGAGTGAGATGCACACAATGAAGCACAATTAACATGTCAAACATGTTATCAAATAAGATACAATGCAAGATATGATATCTAATGTAAGCTAGTGAGTGTTTTAGAAAAGGGTGCACACTTATACAAACAATAAAGAACACAGATGCAAGATAAACAAAACATGCATGAAGTGTGTGTGTGCACCTAAACTCTTCAAGAGACAAAGTCAAGTGAATATACCTTTTGCTCTTGAAGTCATGGAGATGCTTGGAAGCTTGCCAATACGGACCTAAGCTACCCATTACACAATCATCCCCAATGTGGTGGTTTGTCATGAAATAAGCCAATCATAAAATCGAGGTCCTTACAATCTCCCCCTTTGGCTATTTCATGACAAAACAACCACTCACAAATATTCCTCACAAAATAAAATAAAGCTATTGTCCATGATCACTTCTACAATACAAAAGAGATTCCTAGAATCTAAATATTCAATATCTTCTTGTAGAATCATCAATGTACCTACACACAATAGCAAATAGCACTTTCCAAGAACAAGTGCAAGTGAGGTGAACAAATAAAAACAAGCATTGCACTTAAATACAAATAAAGCAATACAAAGAATGCATGTGCAATGCTCCCCCTAAAAGGTTACTCTCCCTCATGATTTCTCCCCCAAAGCATAGCATAAACAATGCTCCTTCAATCTATCACTCCCCCTATTTTTCTCAAGACTTCTCCCCCTTTTTGTCATGAGATAGGCAAAGGAGCTCCCCCTATCGGGTTGCTTTAGCAAAGAGAGCTATTCGCACAAATACATTGCATAATCATATACACAAACTTTATGCAACTTAAATAATTGAGAGAGATTCAAGGAGATTATATTAAAAAAAATGTGTGCGTGTGAAAGGTTGCTTAGCATGTAATACAAAATACTATTATTCTCATGCATAAAAATCAATCAAAGCAACACTCAACAGGATTTCCAATTGAAGTCAAACCAATTAAGACCCTGTTGTTATGATAAGAAGATATATATCCAAGCATTTGTGTGCAAGTGTACTAATCACAACAAAAGTATATCATCTTTTCGTCATTGCAAGATACATCATCAATCAACAATTTTGATGTCAAAAATAAGCAATGCAACACCACACATAACAGTCATATAACAACATTTTCTGTTTTTCTCCTTTTTCTGTTTTTCTCCATATTCCTAGCAAGCATGTATTTCTGTTTATCATGCTAATGTAACTCTCTTGATGGCTAAATCCAAGATGTGATGGATGCAGTCGCTGCGTTACGGGAGGATATCCGGAAGAGTGATCGGGAACGGGATAGGCAGCATAGAGAGGTGATGGACTTTCTCCGGGGGCGGTGGGGTTCGACATCACAGTCTGGCAGGGATGGTCCACCCTCCCATGATCAAGACTCTCCCCGTACAGACAGAGACGGAGGGACAGACCCAGCCACCGGACCTACGACGGAGGCTGATGGACCTCAGACACAGGGTCCAACAGCTGGAGATACAGTACGAGACCAGCAGATGCAAGTCCCTGGTGGCACGGATACATGAGTATTTGGGGAGACAGTTACCCAGGCGATATTAGAGTATCCGCTGCTTATGGAGGTACAGGATGTGGATCCTCCTGTTTATATCCAGGACCACACAGCGGACCCGTTCAGTCCACTGGGTCAGAGTCCCTCCTCCCGTACAGTCCACACTCCTGACCTGACCAGGCGATCCATAGGGAGCACCCCTGCGGTCCATCCGACACCGCTCCCCTCTACTCGATCCCGTCACACCTCACCCCCTAGTGACACTGGCGGTCCAACCCACCGGAGCCCTCGACGTGATCAGCCATTTCAGAGTTCCTCCTCCCAACACCCCCCAATCCACAGTCAGCATAGGCAGCAGCGGATGCGCAAACGAGGCTGGCAGTTGATGAGCCCATACACTGACCCCTGTCGGCCGAAGAGGCCAAGGACACTGCCCATGTCATCAGCACATACATTCAGGCCCGATGGATTGGTAGACGCTGACCAGCTTGCGGCTTACAAAGCCTACAAGAGGAACGTGACGGGGGAATTGTAAGTATTAAAATATTGTGAATTTATTTTGAAACACCTAAGTTAAATTAGTTGTATTCCTAAATAATTGAAAATTACACAGACATGATGTGGATCTGATGACCCCCGTGCCTGTGACTTGGTTCCACCGGTTGCAAACCAACTTTATGGAGTTGGAGGACACGGTACTTTCCTTACTTTGATTGTCTTTTAAGTTTGTTTAACTTATGGAAGAATACTAACAATGTATAATGTTTATATTGTCAGCATATTGACGCGTACCTGCATATTTTACGGAAGCGTCAACGAGCATTCCCCACTGTCTACATTCAGAGGATGAACCTACTAGATTCTCAGTTCTATGTAAGTGTTTCAAATGTACTGTTTTCACACGTCTGTTTGTTGTGTTTCATCCTGTTTCTAACGTTTCAGTTCGTTGTCTATTTTCAGTCAATGATGGAGTTTCAGTGGCGGAGAATCATGCCTCGCGATGCTGTGGGCAAAGCCCCAAAAAACTGGTCTGTGTTGAAGTACAGGTGGTCCCCTGAAGATCTGATGACGGTACGTGGATTGCTCCCGGTAGGGAACCGACCATGGCATGAGGTTGACACGGTGAGCAAAATACAGTTATGGTTTCAATGTGTTTAATTAAAAATTCTTATTTTGACCATAACAATATCTTGAACACTTGGTACAGGTCCTTATTCCGTGCAACGTTGGTGGCCAGCATTGGCTCGTGGCCAGCGTTGACCTTACTGTCGGGAAGATCCACCTGCTAGACCCGTTCAGACAGGAAGTCCCCCTACAGATCAGGAAAGAGCAGGTCGCTCCATTGCGGTGGTTTATACCCTCGATGTTGCATCAGGTGGGGTTTCACGATGCCAGACCAACGGGCGAGGCGAAGTATCAGAAGCGGAATAGGCCCTTTGGGGTAAGCATGGTGTCTACAACACATGTGCCCCAACAGACTAGAGGGTATGACTGTACGAACATCATTTAAACTTTAAGTTTGTTTTATTCAACTTCTATTGTAACGGTTGTTCATGTGCTGAGTCGCAGGGGTAACTGTGGTGCTCATACCTTGAGATTGATGGAGTACGTACTGGCGAACAGGATGACGTTCGACTGGTCAGAAGAAGATATGTGCACCATACGGGAGAAGATGGCTGTGGAGATTTTTTGTAACTCCAAGCCACATTAGATGTTGTAGTTGTCGATATACAAACAATTATAGTAATGAACTTTCAAATTATAAATTTTTTGTTTAAAATTTAAAGTGTTTTCATTTACAAGTACAACACACGCATTTCATATCATACAATAAAACAAGTAATAATTAACACCCCAACTCAATTAAACAATAAGTATGAACGGCTCGGTTCACTCATCGGCAGATTCCTTGTGTGGGCACGTCTGTTTGTTATGTCCAACTTGATGACATACGCTACACTTACGACGGTATTCCTCGGGAACAATTCTGCTCGGACCTTCAATAATCAAGGGCGGATTAGAACACCTCCTGCTATTATGACCTGATTGTCCACATCTTCTACACGATTGGGTGGTTGTCCTCTCGGAAGACGATGCATGTCGACCCTCCATCGGGCGACCTGATTGTCTCTTGGTCTTTGGATTTAAAACCACCCGCTCAGCGATGTCGGACGGCACTACCCATGAAGAAGGATGGCCAACAGGCATAATAGGAACTGAGTATGCATCAATAAGTGTCTGTCTCTTGTAGTAGTCCGAACACAGCGATGTGAAATCCAAATTCCGCTCCCTGCAAAACCAATGAAAAAAGTGACAATCACGCTTGCTTAATATAGGGTATAATTTTATACTGTTAATGTACCTTGCCGCTGCGAGTGCGTGAGAACACGGAAACTGATCCATTTGGAATTTGTTGCATGTGCATGTCTTCCGGGCTAAGTCAACAGTCCACTGTTTTCCGGACCGTTTGACAGAGAAAATGTTCCAGTCCACTGGATTGACGGTCATATAACCGCACTTCTCGACCCGTTGTAGCATCACAAGATGTGCTGCGTCGGTCAACTGATGACGCATGGACTGTGCAGCTCGATGTCGATCGTGAAACCAACGCTGTAACATATTCCTAATGAACTCTGCCAATGTCAACATAGGGAGTTGTCGTGCGAATTTAAGGCATGAGTTTATGCACTCTGCAACATTTGTTGTCATCACCCTGAACCTTCGTTGGGGACAGTGTACACGAGACCATTTGTGTTGACCGACAGATTCAACATAATCGAACGCATTCTTGTGCAGGTTACGTAACTCACCCATGTACCGGTTATATTTGAATTCAGTGTACGCTCTAGCGGCTTTGCCCATTAAGCTGGCAACATCTTTTCTGTGAAATCGCTTCTTCACATTTTCACCAAAGTGCCAACAACATATGGTATGGGTTGCATAAGGGAACACTTTAGAAATCCCTGCTTCAATGCTTGCATGTCGATCGGAAATAAAAACCAGATCATCTATATGACCAAGGGCACCCTTCAAGCAATCCAAAAACCATTCCCATGAAAGGTTGTTTTCGGAGTCGCCGTACCCAAAAGCAATTGGATACACCTGTTCGTTTCCATCTTGGGCAGTTGCAACAAACATTGTACCCCCGAATCTTCCCTTCAAATGGGTACCATCAACTGCAATAACCGGACGCATGCACCTCTGAAAACCTCTAACTGAGGCCCCTAATGACATGAAAAAGTAAAGGAATTTACCGTCGTCAGCGCACTGTAAGTCAGTGATTGTGCCGGGATTTTGTTGTTCCAGCACGTAACCAAAAGACGGCAGTAGTTGGAAGGTTTCTTCATGTGTCCCATAGGTCAGTGACAATGCATAATGCAAGGCTTGATATGCCTTACTGTACATGATTTGGATGCCATACATTGTTTTCATATCGGCGATTATATCCTTGGGACGCATGAGACGACCATCTTGTTGTTGAAGTCTAGGTGCAACCACTTCTCCAATTATAACTGCACTAGCTTGTCGGTGGCGACGGTGAATCTCCTCCAATGGACAACTGTGTTCATTGACAAAACTTCTTACTTGGAAGTACATCCCTTCATCTCTTCTCACCGCTCTTAATTTCCATGTACAGTTGTCAATCAAACAAACAAGATGTAACGTTGTCTTATTGGACCTTTTCACCTTCCATTCGAAGTTTCGCCGCATTGCGAAAAGGCCAACTAGTCTCTTCAGATCCTTTTTTGTCGGAAAGAACTGACCTTTATAAATCATGGATGTAGGTTCTTCTGCTACCAAGGTTGTGCTTCTACCAATCCCAAACGAGTATGAATCTGCTCCGGGAATAACCCACGTTGTGGTATTATCAGAATCATCTGTAGATACATTATGCCGGACCTCGGAAGTACCAGGCATATCTGCTCCGGTGCAACTAACTCCTTCTACACGTCTTCCACGTCTTTCAATTTGGACATGATCTTCATCAGTGTTCTCTACAGGATCTACCAGATCAATATTTGCCTCATTATCCACCTCCTGGTTAGGCCCAAGGTTCGGTTCAGTGTTCTCCTCATTGTACATCTCATTGTATTGCTCATTGTACCGCTCATCATTCATCTCAAATCGACAACCAAACACATCGTCGAATTGAGGTTCACAAACATCTGCATGGTCGACCACTACCGGTTGGACAGCACATATGTTTTCCCCACCTTCAGTGGCACTCCTTTGTGTGAACACTTGGTTGCTACCGCTAGCGGATCCAAATGGTTGGGTATTTTCAGGAGCAGGAATATCATTCCGTATCACATCTCCAGTTGCCCTCTCAATTAGACTAACACATACTTGAGGGATCACCCGATCTTCCCCTAGCATAAACTGAACATCATCGTCATTTCTTACAAATGTGCGACATGTAGCGCCAGGAACGATTGATATTGACTGTAGATCAACATTGTATTTGTTTACATCATACTTCACCACGGTATGCACGATCGACACCAATTCTTCGTAACTCATATTCTTTGACACATACATTCCTTGGTTGTCGGATCCAACAAACCTCTGACTTCCGTCGGGTAACTGCTCCCATCGACCGTTGTAAGATATTACTATTCTCACCCGATTCATTATCCTGTAACATTCATCACCACAAACCATTATGACAAACATAAAAGCTATGGAAAAGGCTCAGAGCCTTTTAAAATAGTTTCCGAGGTTTTTACGAGCTTTTTTACAAAGTACAGAGCTTTTTTACAAAGTCCGAGCTTTTTACAAATTCCAGAGATTTTTTACAAAAGTCCATAGCTTTTTTACAAAAGTCCCGAGCTTTTTCACAAAGTCCCGAGCTTTTTTACAAAAATCCCGAGCTTTTTCACAAAGTCCCGAGCTTTTTTACAAAATTCCCGAGCTTTTTCACAAAGTCCCGAGCTTTTTCAGAAAGTCCCGAGCTTTTTTACAAAGTCCCGAGCTTTTTCACAAAGTCCCTAGCTTTTTTACAAAAGTCCCGAGCTTTTTTACAAAGTCCCGAGTTTTTTTACAAAAGTCCCGAGCTTTTTCACAAAGTCCCGAGCTTTTTTACAAAAGTCCCGAGCTTTTTCACAAAGTCCCGAGCTTTTTTACAAAAGTCCCGAGCTTTTTCACAAAGTCCCGAGCTTTTTCACAAAGTCTCGAGCTTTTTTCATGTCTCCGAGCTTGTTTTCTAAAGGCTCGAGCCTTTTGTCCAAAGGCTCGAGCTTTTTCAAACATGCTCCGAGTTTTTTCAAACAGTGTCCGAGCTTTTTAAAACAGGGTCCGAGCATTTTCAAACAGGCTCCGAGCTTTTTATTAACAGGTTCGGAGATTCAAATTTCACAGATTCAATATTCACAAAACCAGTTTCATGTTTACAAAAGGAACGTTTTAAAAAAATGAAGGATCAAAAACAGTATTTCAGTCAAACATATTACCTTGTTGTGCTTACTGAAGAACGTTGAGTAGAGTAGTTTTGAAATTTATTGTAGACAGAGAAAGAGAGGAGTTCCTGCCTTCAGCGTTTCAAGTGTGGAGATGGAAGTACAGACACAATTATAAATTCATTATTTAAGGGCAATTTTGGTAGTTCACCAAAATAGGTGCCTTTTAAACATAAGTTATTAAACCGGTGACGTTGGTGCAACAGCGAGACAAAAAGGTGACATTTCTCACCATTTCCACTTATATATATATATATATATTGCTTTAATTTTTTATTATTTTTTAAATGGACAATGAGCTTTAATGATGTATCTAATTACATAACAAGCTATTTTCGTTGGAATTAATATTCATGTGTTTTAGTTTTTGATTTTTTATTTAGTTGTATTGGTTAACAAGCTTTTAAATTGCATATATAGCTTTTATTTGTTTATTATTTATTTAAAAAGAACAAATCAAAAATTGTACAAATTCAGAAGCTACGGATGAAAATATATGCTTGATACTTGATGGTTGATAAGGAAAAATTATTTTTGTTATTGATAGTGTTTTTTTTAATATTATAATAATTCAGGATTTTAGTAGGAAATAGAAATATACTCGAATTCATAATCTTATGGTATATGTATGATATTTAAGTCACTCGATCAACCTCATATTGACGTCAATGATAATCTGAATAAATTTAGTGTGGATTGTGTTATTGACTTATTGTATTAAGTTACTAATAATATATATATATATATATATATTGAGGAAAGGTTAATATAAAATATAATTATTATCCGAAGAAGAATTTATTTAGTTAGAGGTGGATCTTTTAAAATAAATTTAATTGGAGCAGAGAAACCGATGAAAATTTAGCTTTAATATAGTTGACAAAATGAGTAGCCTTTTCCAACATTGGGCGGCTCCACGTCATATTGCCAGTAGCCCTTTTCAAGAGAGAGCTTAAGAATGCATATCTAGGAATCATGAACATGGAGAATAATTTGAGGTCAATCAAATGTACTAACAAGTAGAACATTCCTCGAAAAGATAAGCATGCTCAAGCAATAACAGAAATCATGCATTATCATACAAAGCAACCGTGCAATGGTGTAATTAAAAACATTATACAATTATTAATCAATGTTATTCACCAAGCACACTCAAGCAATCATAAAAGAGCATAAAATAAGTCAACTTTTTGCATATGGCAAATCATGCAAGATTGCTCTCTTTGCTTGAGCTCCCCTCATGGGGTCAATACCAACCAAGTCAATGGGAGACATGAGCCCCTTTAGACTTACCAAGTCCGATGGACCTAGTTACATCTACGGGTGTCACATGGGCACTAAGGCAAGCGGGTTCATTCTTTCTAACCCACCTAGGTTCCACTTTAACATTTCTAGTGGTCATTGACATATTTATAAATTCACTAGGTTCATGCAAACTTGCCTTCTTTTTCAACCGTTTTTCTTTCATGTTGTGGTCAATCAGACATGTTGTGGTCGTGCTCTGTTTTTTCTTTATGTTGTTCTTTACCTTGTGCTCTGCTGCATGTCTTGTGTCTTGCCTCTTGGCTTTTATAATATGTACAGTTTTTTTAAAAAAAAATGAGTGGAGACCTCCAAGTTTTTGGATTGTAGTATTTTCCATCATAAAGGTTATGCTTGTTCAACATCTGAACATTATATTGTTATCCGATTTATATTTTTTTTTCAGAAGTTAAAAAATAATTTATTTGAGTTTATTAATTTGATAGTTTTGTTTGTATACCGCAGATGGGAACGAAATTTGAATGTTTTTTTTGAACCAAACTAGTTTACATTCTTATATAAATTCTACCAAGATCAGTGAGAGTTTACAAACATTTGAATCCAAAATCAATCTCTCTACTGCTATCTCTCTCTTTGTGCCTTAAGACACAGAACACCAACATTGAATGTTACAGCACCAATGTTTTGGGGTTTATTTATTTGTATTTTGTTTATTGCTAAACAAATATCTATATTACAAATTGAGCAGACGTGCAATGATGTTTGATTATGCTTAAAAAGTATTGATGTTCTAATTTACATGTAAGCCTTATATGTTATAATTGAGAATACCAGTGATTTATGGACACAATAATTATATCTACTATGTGAATATAGATGAAGAATAGTTTTTTTTTTTATTGAAACAAGAATTGTCTTTTTTCAAAAAGAAAAACAAAAGAAAAAGAAAATTAAACAACATAAAAGCAGTTACTTAGTTTGATTGAAGTCAGAATCAAAAGGTTAAAATTACAACATTAGTTCCATGGAACAACTCAACCATTCAAATCGATTGTTTCCCTGGTCATACCATCAAACACCAAATCTTTGAAAGCATCTATATTATTTGTATATGAAGTTTCCCATCCTCTTGCACATGAATGGTGATATTCTAACCAATTAGCTGTTATATGAGGCATT
Source organism: Dipteronia sinensis (assembly GCA_033220585.1). Classification (NCBI taxonomy): domain Eukaryota; kingdom Viridiplantae; phylum Streptophyta; class Magnoliopsida; order Sapindales; family Sapindaceae; genus Dipteronia; species Dipteronia sinensis. Next base: position 71,395,597 of record CM065638.1, on the reverse strand, counting down.
GGCGAACCTGGTACCATGAACACCTAAATAATGTATGAACCAATATTAGACTTTGAAAAAAAAACTAAATGTAGTTATGAAATACTTGTACAAAAGAAAAAAAATACTAAATTTACTTATGAAATACGTGTATATACCTCTATGAAATGGCACCCATTAACGAATCCAATCGTTATAATTTTGTGTAAAGATTGCGGCAAAGGAACAGATCTTAATGGGAGAAATGTAAGACACAATTGCTTTGATAGGAGTACTAGCACAACATTGTATTTCGAGGAAATGATATGACCAGTCTCAGGCATGGTCATCCAATGATCTTGTCTTGGGTTACTTTCAAAATAAGATAGTGAATGTAAAACCTCATGCACCCTACTAGCATAGCCAAACACTTTAGCATAATGATCAGAATAGTCCTGTAAATCAATAACCAAATCCCTTCTTATATTGACCCAATTTTCCTCACCCATATTCATCAGATGGGCCACGGCTCGGAAACCACAATTACCATCACTTGCAACATCCTTAACTTTATATATATAAGGTCTCATTTTAATTGGAAATGAGTCAATGTAAGTAGTAGAATTAAGTAATTGTTTTTAAAATACCTTTCTTTTCCGTGGTGGATTTGGTTGATGTGAAGATGTAATGCTTTGTGAATGATTATCGAGTGTAGCTAATACATACTCAAATTGAGATGGATCCCGACAGGTAGATGTATCCAATTTTCGAGAAGGTCGACCCCGCGCCTTAGCCTTAACTATTGGCTCCACCAAATGAGTTGATTCTGGATTTGCTAACTCCATCAATTTCTTTTTTAATTGTAGTTTACCAGAATCATCCATCTGCTCAAAACGCTTCATAATCATCTCTATCTCAATTGTGCAACTTAACTTCATTGATCCATCATCGATGCTAGGCACTAAGTCTAACTTTTTCCAATGTGAATTTACACAGAATAAAGGAATTGGCCGACCTTCACGCTTATATTCTGCAATTTCATGAGCACATGGACACCCGTGCGTGTGTCGAACTATACATTCACAAGCAGAGGGATCTAGGCCAACATTGTTTGTTTGTTTTGTAAGTGCAGTCCATAATTAGCACACGCGGAAAAGCCCGCAACAATTCAATAGTAGAACGATGTACCCAAAATAAGTCTGTAATGCAATCTGTATCTTCATGACTTCGATGCCACTCAATGTAGTTATGCTCATTTAATTTACTCATAAGATGTTGTATTTGTGATCTACCGGCTTGCTCCACAACCTTATATTTATAGCGTGCATTGTATATCGTTTTCATTGTGCTGACATTATGAATATCTCTATTCTGCAATGTATGCAAAATATTTTTCTGTTTCACCTCACTTTTTGACATATCAATCAACATGTTGACCTCTTCTTTGGTGAGTCTCCCAGCAAATGAGTGGCCTTCAAGATGTTGTGCAGCTGGATGATTATGTTGCCCATTAATCACTTTTAATGCCCAGTTATCATCACTTGCTAACTTTTTCCCTTTCAGTAAAAAAGGACAATTGCACTTCTTTGTTCCTGTTGCTCTTGACCTCTTTTTTCCCTGACATTCACTAATTTTATGCTTATAGGTATCACTCCTTTCACATGCAAAACGTATTCTTGGTTTCCTTCTACTAACATTTACTTCTAATTTTCGTATAACAATGACAAATCCAAATCTCTTTCCAGTAGCACGTGTCCATTCAATTAATTCTGCTCTACTATTGAACACCTATATATTTTACAATTAAAAAAAGTAAGTGTTCAAAAAAAAAGTGAGCTTTAAAAACATTACTTAACAAGTAAAAACTTATATATAGCATACCATATCAGTTGTAAATGCATCAGTATTGTCCACAAAGAATAGTTGATTCTCCTCAAATTTAGTATGAACGAAACTTTCATCCTTAAGAAATCACCAAATGAAAAATAAGTCAATGAATGATACAAACTTTTTTTTAGAAGCAAGGACATTATTAAATAACAGAGCACAACAAGCCACAAAACACAGGAGCAAACAGCGCACCAAAGACAAAGCGCAGAAACAGCAGCCACCACGAAGACTAGAAAAAAAAACAGAAAATAAAGACCTCGAAAGAGGAACCAAAACAGCAAAACGAAGGCGAAAAAGAAGAAACCAGACAAGAATTGCTTCCAGATGTATAGTATAAACATATATATTTATATATATATATATATATTAAATTTTAACAATACAAAAAATAAACTTCAAACTTACTTCTAGAGAAGGAATTGCTTCCATATGTTTGATATCATTCTTTGAAAATTCTTGCAGATACTTGTTATCATTATCAGACAATTCTTGTTGATGCTTCATATGCTTCATATCATTCTCAGACAATTCCTCCAGATATTTGATATCATTCTCAAACAATTCTTCCATATGTTTGATATCATTCTCAAACTCTTCCATAATGTTTTTTACGTAATAAGCAAATTTTAGGGTTTAAGAGTTAAGATTTTTTTTTTCAAGAAATGAATTAAAAGAATGTTTGGGTTTTTTTTTTAAAGGGATGTGGGGTTTTATTAGATTTAATTTATTGAATATTTTTTTCTTAAATTGTATGTCTTTTTTAGTAATTTTGATAAAGGAAAAAAATAATACTAAATAATTTAAAAATGGGGCATAAATAGATCAGTAGGGGGTGTGTCAATAGCACCACTCTATTTGTTAACTATGGGTTAACTCAGGGACACTTGGCATTCTATTGGGTGGGGGGTAATGCTTACCCATAGTTAAGGTGGCTGAGCAAAAATGAACTCCCAAACCTCAGTGCAATTTGCTCTAAATTTTTTTTTTTATGGGTTAGACTTGAGTATGTTAACTTAAAATGTTTACTTAAATTTGTGATCAATACAACATTCTTCTAATCTTTTCCATCCAATGTATAGGGTTATCATCTACCATTAATTTCTTCCTTTCGTCAATTTTTTTTAAGTATTATACTATTATATAATTTTAGGGTTTTTTTAGGAGAGGGATGACTCAAACCCTCAATCTAGTATTGCAGGTGTAAGAGATTTACCACTGGACTAACCTTATATCGTCTCTTCCTTGCATCATTTGATTGAGAGAAAATGAATGGATGGATAGTAAATTTACAAATTTAAGTCAAGATTTAAATTGATATAACTTGACCCATTTTTTATTCATTGAGCTCAAATAGTGTTCATTCTTGTTTGATAAGGTACAGAAGAACCATGTTAATAGTGATAACTCGAAAGGAAAACCCTTTACTGAACTAGATGGATCTATATCACATTAAATAAACGTTAACATTAGCCCAAAATTTCAATTCCTATACATCTCATCTAGAAATTTCAAATCATCAATTTCAAATATAGGCATAAAAAAAAAAGTGAATAAAACAAACACAATATCTGTGATTAGCATACCATTACACACGAACCTATTTCATTTGGACAAAAAAATTTGATGCTGTGGAGCCCCATCTAGCTGGTGGTCTCATTCACACTTTCTACTAGTAGATGTGTTGAAATTTTTTGGCCTCTATCAAAATATGCAAAGTTGCCAATAATGAACACTGTGAATTAATAAGTTACATCCCCACGTAGGAAACAGTGATATGCAACCTTTTATTATATTAAACATAATGGTGCATTTGGTACGCGGGACAGGACATGACAGAAAAAGGTGGGACAACTTGTTCTTGTCCCATATTTGGCACGACCTTAGCATGGGACAAGACGGGACAAGGTGAGACAAAAATCATAAAAATTTGTCTTACCCAAGACCCTTGGGACAACTTGTCCCATGACATAGGACAACTTGTCCCATAACATGAGACAAGTATCAAAAAGACCAATTTACCTTTTAAATGTTTAAACAATTACAAACATATCCAATATATTATATTATATATATATATATATTATAAAATTATATATAATAATATATAATATATTTATATATGATATATATATTAATATATATTCTTAATATATATATTATAATAATATATATTAATATATATATATATATATAATACATTATATATGATATATATCCTATATATATTATTATATAATATATATATATATGATATAGTATATATTATTAAATATTATTATATATATAATAATATATTTAATATATTATATATTATTATATATAATGTTATAATACAAATATAATATTATATATGTATATAATGATATGATTATTATATCATTATATATAATAATATATATAATATAAAAATAAGTATAATATATTTCAATTACAATATGTAATACCCCAAAACTCAAAGAGTAATTAAACCCTTTGATATGAGATGTTATGTCATAAATAATTAATTACTTCACAAAAACAAAATAATAATCATTAAATAACTCCAAATAAACCATTATTTACTGAAAAATATATCTCCAAATATATCCAACAATAAGGTGCAAAACACTCTAAAGGGAAATAAAACAATACTAGGCACCTAAACTCAAATTCTAAGTAACAAAAAAAAAGAGAGGAAAACATTACATAAAATCTCAATCACTTCCACTTCTAAAAGTCTAATGCCCTAGCGATCAGCTTTTAAAAACTCAGTCTGCAAAAATGTTAAAGATAAGGGGTGAGCTGTCAACTCAATAAGTATTGCATAATACGTAATCGAAAACATTTATGAAAATTATAATGACATTTAAATAGTACATAAATTTTCGAATATTCAAATACAATTAAATTTGCAAAGGTAATATTTTCAAATACAAGTAAAACTTGCAAAAGTAACATATTAATATACAAATAAGCTTGTAAAATTAACATTTTTAAATACAAATAAAACTTGCAAAAGTAGCATTTTCATTGTACGATAACGATTAATAACATTTCATAAAAATAAGCTTAAGTCAAGTAGTGTCACAAATACCCCCGGTGACCCGGCCATCTACATTTCAGAAATTGGTACGAGACCAAAATCATAACATTTCAGAAATTGGTACAAGACCAAAATTATAACATTTCATTTGTCGCACACGTTACATTTACATTATCACCGGTGATCAACATTTCATTTCACATTTCATTTACTATTGACGTTGAGCTAAAACATTACTTTCAAATATATATATATATATATATATATATATATATATATATATATAACAATACATTTGCATTACTAAATCATAAAAGGACCAAACATTTAAGCATTTAAGCAAAAAGGTCTAGTAAAGATAAAACTTATTTAAAAAGAATTAAGTAACAAATATGTAAGTAAAGACTAAGTAGTAAAATGAGTTTATAAACATATATAAACGTATATAATAAAATATTTCAGAACATTACAAATGATAAATAAATTTGGTTTCTAAGAAAACATTTATGCAATTACATACTATGCAAAAAAAGAAATCTACTTACCTCCGATGATAGCAAGTTTAAGATTTCACTAACGATATTGGGAAATCACAAGAGGAACCTAAACATATAGAATATAATCCCTCAATTAGACTAGCCAAATAAAAGAAATGTAACTCAACTTTGTAAGTACATTTTTTTATTCATTTTCATGAAGAGATTTCAGAAAAATAGTTTTTAGTTCTCAAACGTTAGTGATTAGAAAATCTTAAGGGCCTCAAACAATTGTAAAACTTAGTCAATAAATCCAAAAATTAGATTACTAATTCCCCTCAAAATATAAAAATTTTATCAAACACCGATAATTTCCTATCATATTCTAAACACACAAGGGTCAATCCTGACAGCATATATTTTGATCCTCTAATCAGACTTTGTATAACATTTTAATAATCTTACAGACCACAAAAACTTCCAAAACTTTATTTATAGACTAATATATTAGTACTCTATCTCTATACTAAAAATCAGAATTTTACCTATCTCCCTTTGAGAATTAAAATTCCTGCAACACCAAGAGCTCATGACTGTCAACCTAAATATCATGGCTTAAACATCAAATATACTCAATGAATTAAGATACTTATATGACACCAAAATTCACGATAATTTATATCCTGATTCAATTATGCCTCTACAACCGTAATACTGAAAATAAAACTTAAATACATCCCCAATTGTAATTTAAAATTACTCCAATAAAATAAGGTCAGTTTGATGATTCAGAAAATCTGCATATGTAATCGATTTAGAATTAAAGTTTCCCTAATATGAACACCACCAAAAATTCCGAAAATTATAACACAAGTAGATATATATGTCTACTATTCTCATACCAAAATTCAGCATCAATCGCAATCTACAAATATAACTAAAATAAACAACACAGTAAGTTGCTTCACCAATATTAAAACAGATCATAATTTCAACCTACACTAACACTCAAACTTGAACTCTTTAATGAACTCCAAAAATTCCAGCAATTAATTATAGAGCTTCATGTATAATTCTATTTTATTCACTCCATAATCCATTCATTAAAACATCTCCATAAAATAAAGTTGAGCAATTGTTAGAGGCCTAAATTTTGTTGATGAGATGTTTTGTGTTAAAAGAAAACAAAGAGTATAAAACGGAATACATCTTTAATCAAAATTAAAAATGAAACAAAGTTCAAGAACTTATACCTTCAAAGAGTTTCAGAGTAAAGGTATAATGAAATTGATACTTTTATTGATATTATTTTACTATGATCTTTTGGTAGGGAAACAAGTATAGAAAAGTGAGAGTTTTTGTATGAAAGCATTTAGTTGATATTACCGTATAAATATATATATATATATATATACACACACACACATATGAATAATTATAAAAATAATGAAGATATACAATTCCACTGATTTTGCTAAAATATTCAAATTTCTTTAAATGTGGAATTGACTTATTTCAAATCACTCTAAATGTGGAAATTGACTTATTTCAAATCACTATAAATATAGAAATTGATTTATTTCAAATCACTCTAAATGTGGAAATTAACTTATTTCAAATCACTATAAATATAGAAATTGATTTATTTCAAATCACTCTAAATGTGAAAATTAACTTATTTCAAATTACTTTAAATGTGGAAATTAACTTATTTCAAATCACTTTAAATGAGGAAATTGACTTGTAATAATACTGGAGAATCAATCACTGATCTGGTTTATTGCCAAAAATACGTTTCTATTTCTATTATTATTATTACTACTAATAAAGAAGGAAACGAAAATTAGGGTCTTACACAATATTACTATTTATGTTAAATATAATAATATTGTAATTGAAAACAAGAGGTCATTTGAACCTCTTGTTTTTGTTTAATATTATAATATATTTTAATTACAATATTTATTTAATATTGTTTGTTTAATATTAGACAGAACAAGGGGGCACTCTGGTCATTTGAATCTCTTGTCCCGTCCTGTCCCAGCCATACCAAACGCATAACAGTACAGTCAACAGTCATGTCTCAGACATTCTAAACACATCATGAAACAACTGTCATGTTCTGTCCAGTCCAGTCTAGTCCAGTCCCGTCCTGTCACGTCCCGTCCCCGTACCAAACGCACCCTAAATGTTTTCGTAAGATTTAGAGATACGCTAACTTTATTTTTTTTTAAATAAAAAAGATTATGACATATTTGATGGTCAAACTATATTAATACAAATTTTTGATTCAATTTTTTACTTTAGTATCTCAACCATCCATTTCCTAATGTGCTCTTTAATACAATAGTTGAGATATTAAAATCAAACAATTGAATCAGAAATTTAAATTGATGTAATCTGTCTCATTTAAATAATTTCAAATGAATTCAATATTCCAAGAAAAAAAATGATAGTACAGTATTTCGAAACCATGCATTTACTTTTATGGTCCAAAGCCAAACTCTACGTCTGTACCTCTCAAATTAAATAGTTTCTCTATCGATAATTTTAGAGCAAATAGGCCTTTTAAGTCACAAAATTAGATGGTTTATTGTTTTTACCCAGAATTAGTATTTTTATTGTTTTTACCCATATTTTGACTGTGAAGACTAATATACCCTTCATTTATTCATTTTTGAAATTTGTTTTATTTTTTGACTAAAAAGTTTCCCTTCTCTCTTCTTGTTTCACGATAAACTAAACCACTTCATTGTTGTCTGAAAACTTTCCCTTCTCTCTTCTTTTTCTCCACATCTTTTTCCCTCTCATGCTTTCTCTCTCTGTCTGAAACAACGCTGCCTCCATCTTTCTTCCATCTCCTCCATTGTTGAAACAATGTTACCTCTTCCTGCAGCCGCTGATCTTGATGCTTTCCCTCTCACGATTTCCATCTTTTTTCCATCTCCTCCATTGTTGAAACAACTCTGCCTCTTCCGGCAGCCGCTGATCTTCAGCTTCCCGCTGAACCAAACGCTTCGATTTCAGTTGATCTTCAGCTTCCCGCTGAACCAAACAACTCTGCCTCTTCAGCTCTCTGTCTCTTGCTGTCGATTTGCTGTTCAGGTATCTGTCAGTTTCTCTTCAATCTACAAGTTCTTCTTTCTATTTAATCATTAATTTTTGTGTATTTTTAATTTGGTACTGTGATTGAGCTCACAAATCACGTTTGTGTTCCTCATTGTTCAATATTTGATTCAAAAGCTTTTATAAATTGTTTATTGACAAGATAATGTTTGAGTAATCCTTATGTATTTATGTACAATCGATGCCACAACACCGCTATCTTTGCCGGCACTACGTATAACAGCACCGCCAGATCTGAAATTCGAAACCCAGTATTTTCAATTGATTTGCCTTGGTGTGTTTAATTTGGTTAGCCTGGTGTGTTTAATTGGGTTTGCCGTAGGTGTGTTTAATTTGGTTTGGCCCTGATGTGTTTAAATTGGTTTACCCCTGGTGTGTTTAAATTTGTTTACCCGTGATGTTTTTAAATTTGTTTACCCCTGGTGGGTTTAATTTGGTTTGCTCTTGTATGTTTAATTTGGTTTGCCCTAGTGTGTTTAATTTGGTTTCACGTGGTGTGTTTAATTTGGTTACACCTGGTGTGTTTAATTGGGTTGCAGATGGTGTGTTTAATTTGGTTTGCCCTGGTGTGTTTAATTTTGTTTACCGTGGTGTGTTTAATTTTGTTTACCCCTGGTGTGTTTAATTTTGTTTGCCCTTGTGTGTTTAATTGGTTTGCCCTTGTGTGTTTAATTGGGTTGGCGTTGTGTGTTTAATTCATTGCACCTTGTATAATGTGTGACTGGTTTAATAAATTGAAATTTAAATGTGAGATTATGATTGGTTGAAATGCAAGAATGGACCTAACAAAATTGGTAATCTCTTATGCTGGAAAATGGGTGGGGAACTTTTATGAGGGTGGTGAAACAGAGCTTGTCAAGGTTCATAGGAATTTGACGTATGCTGAGTTGTGTAGGGTGGTACAAGGCGTTGCGAATGTTGACTTAACAAGGTTTACCATTGAGTTAAGAACTTTGGTTGATACCGGTGTTAGGCTTAGGCCTGCCCGACCAAAGATTAAAGATGATAACGATGTGGAAAAGTTAATGTGCGATGAAGGACATGTTTCAGAGGTGTATGTTAGTGTTGGTGAGAAAGTTAGTGCAGAACCTGGTCATATGGGTGTTCCTACCGTTCAACCTGTTTATCAAAGCTTTTTACAGCAATTGGCGGCACAGTTTCAATCTGGCGGTGGAAGCAACAATGTTTTGGCTTCTATACCAACAACAGACCATGCTTTTGAGATCCCGAGTGTGAACCATGTAATTTCTGATGACCCAACCATTAACGAACTGTTGGCAGAACCTTACAACGAGGATGAGAGATCGATCCCAGAGTACAATCCCCATAGTGAGTATGGATTAGATGATTTCGATGAAGATTGCATTGGTCACGGTGGAAGTCGTGATGGTATGAATGATGAGCCCGCACATTACCATGGAATGGGTTCGGATCCAACAGATGGTGGTCGTAGAGGGTCTATTCCATCGGTTTTTGCTGGTCCAAGTCGAGATACATTTGAAGATGATGCCATTAATGTTGGTGATAGGTCCGGAACTGCAGTCTCCCAACCTTGGATTATTCATGGAGCTTCAAACTACTCTTTCGAACTAGTTAGAACAGAGGAATCTAGTTCATGTAACCGCTTATCCAAAGGTGGGATGTTCGAAAGCAAAAAAGGTTTGAAGAGAGCGTTGCTTAGTTACGCACTGAAGGAGAATTTTGAAATCCGTGTTACAAGGTCATGCACAGCTAGATATGAAGTTGACTGCAAGGATCCCGAGTGCAAATTTAAATTCCGTGCGGTTAAGATGGAAGGTGGAAATTATTGGATAGTTCAGATATTTGAGGAAGATCATAGTTTTACAATTGATGATTTGCACAACCGTTATCGTCAAGCCAGCGTATGGCTTATTGGTGAAATACTTTCACCAAAACTTGCAATTAGTGGTCGATCTTTGAAACCAAAAGAAATCATGACTGACATGCAAGTGGAACATGGACTTAGTTTGTTCTATTCAAAGGCACTGAGGGCAAAAGAACTTGCTGAACAAAACGTTTTTGGTCCTTCTGATCTTTCATATCAGTTGTTGCCTGCATACTGCCACCAATTGAAGTGTGTGAATCCTGGTACTGTAACAACAATTAAGACCGACGGTTCAAAAAAATTTGAATATTTGTTTATTGCTCTCATTGCTTTAGTTTTTGGGTTTCAGACCTCCATCCGACCTGCAATTTGCATTGATGCAACTCATTTGAAGGGTAAGTTTGGTGGTGTCATGTTTATTGCAGCGTGCCAAGATGCAAACAATCAGGTGTTCCCTCTAGCTTATGGATGGGGTGATGTTGAATGCAAGGATTCATGGACTTGGTTTTTAAAGGAGTTGAAAAAGGCAATAGGCTGTCCTGCGAATTGTATCATCATTTCTGATCGCAGTCCGGCAATCAAAGTAGCAATGGGTAAAGAGTACCCTGAAATAACACATGGCCTTTGTGGTTTTCATATGAACATGAACCTTAAGAACAGATTCAAAAGTTAAGTTGTATGCAATTTGTTCCGTGAAGCTTCAAGGGCACATCGAGAATCAGAGCTTTTGGAGAAGATGCAGGAGTTGAGCCGCGTAAACAGGCGAGCTTTTGAATATCTAATGAGAGTTGGGCCTCATAGATGGTCTCGTGCGTACTGTCCGGTTCGGCGTTATCGGGGGATGACGTCGAACATTATGGAGTGCATGAACAATTGTTTGCGGTACGCTCGTCAATTGCCAAAAACAACGTTGGTTGAGTACATTAGAGATATGATGCAAAAATGGTTTCATGAACGTCGTGATGCCGTATCTAAAAATACAACACAACGGTCTTAGTGGGCTACCGAGAAGTTAACCAAAAAGAATGAAAATTCACATAAGTACACGGTGCGCCAAATAGATCATATAAATTTCAATGTGAAGGATGGTGAGAAAGATGGATTAGTAAACCTAGCTGAGAAGACTTGTAGTTGTAGGGAATTTCAGAATGACTTACTGCCTTGTTGTCATGCATTAGCTGCTATAAGGTATAAATTCTCCTAATATTTCTAAACATTTGCAATCATACTGATTAAACATAATGATATTTGTTTGACTGTCTTTGTAGGTTTTGTAAGAAAAAATTATGAGACTTCTGTTCTGACTTCTACAAAACAAGCACCTGGTTGGAAAGCTATTCCGGTGTCATCTTTCCCGTTGGACACCCAAGCGAATGGAATACTCCTGAGGAAGTACGTTCCGAAGTTGTTCTTCCACCCGAGTGGCGACCTCAAGCCGGTAGGTCGAGAAAGAATAGGGTTCCATCTGCAGGCCAGCATGGTCATAGGACTAGGTACTGTACTATATGCAAGAAATTTGGCCACAACAGACAAAATTGTTCAAACCCCCCGGGTGGACATTTAGGCAATGTCCCGAACCCAGAGACAGATCCACCACCGCCACGACGTCGTAAATGCAAGTCATGTGGACAAGAAGGACACAACATAAGGACATTTCCAACACGGCCATATGATAACCCTACGGATCCAGACAATGATGTTGAATGAGGTATGCTCCAATATTAATTCCATATCTGAAAAGTTTGGATATAAAGCTATAAATAATCAGTTTTTTTTTATGTATTGTTGAACAACTGTTCGACATTTTTTTATAGTAAATTTATACGATTTTTGTGTATATTATGATATGAGAAAGTCACTAATTTTATGCTTAATATCCATTGGAATAAACTAGTTCTCTGTTTACAGCAATGTTTAAGCATGCAAATAAATCAAAGGCATTGCATGGACCCCAAAAGTTACAGAAGAAGCAGTTGGCTAAAGTAAGGGTGAAAGCAGAGAAGGTTGCTGACATAATGAAATTGTGTACTTGTAATTTGCATATTTTGTAATGAATCAAAAGAGGGTGAAAGTAGAGAAGATTGTTGTCTTGTACATTTGCAAGTCATATTTGCTCTATTATCAATACACCAGCTTTATTCGATTAAACACACCAGTGTTATTCGATTAAACACACCTTCTTTATACGATTAAACACACCAGTGTTAGTCGATTAAACACACCTGCTTTATACAATTAAACACACCAGTGTGCAACAATTAAACACACCAGTGTGCAACAATTAAACACACATGTTTTATAAGACTAAACACACCTGCTTTATACGATTAAACACACCAGTGTGCAACAATTAAACACACCTGCTTTATACAATTAAACACACCAGTGTGCAACAATTAAACACACATGCTTTATACAATTAAACACACCTGCTTTATACGATTAAACACACCAGTGTACAACAATTAAACATACCAGTGTGCAACAATTAACACACCTGCTTTATACGACTAAACACACCAGTGTGCAACGATTACACACACCGAACCTTTATCCTTTAAACACAGCAAAATCTGTACTCATCAACAAAAAATTAAAGACAATCATTTATCCTATCCCACTTGCCCACTGAAATTGATATTCATAAACATATAACACATCATAATCCAAAACCAACCTACAACAATAAATTTCAACATTTTGCCATCATCCCAACAATGGACATGTTAATGTATTCTACTTGTAGCACCAGCCACTAATTTTAATTTCAAAATCTGTTATATAAATTAACAAAACATCCAAAACAAAACAGCCACTGTGTAGACACCACTACAAGACAGTTTTTCCAGGCTGCAGCAGGCGTCCATGGTATGAGTACCAACCTCTGTGCAACATATAAAAAGAAATAATATTATTTCGGATAAAGGGGAAAGAACGTATAACCGAAAAAGCTAGAGTTAAATTCCAACCTGGCTACAAATCTATGGGAGACTTGTATGTCACACTATTATTAAATATCTCGAATGCAATTTCTTTTCTGAAGTCAGGCATTTCCTTTTATCCCCAGTTCCAGTCAGCCTTCTTCACAATTGCCATCTCAGCATACTTGCAAATAAATACTCCACAACTGCATTTGTCGACCTGTTGCGGAATCTTTTGATTGCTCGATACACCAATAGTGAACATACTTCCTCGTGGTTTTTCACTCCTATTTGAAAAGAAACCACATCTGTTCATAATACTTGGCAGCAGTCTCCTTCCTTCCTTCCGTAAGATATCCTTTATTGTAGCTATGTTCTTCAACCTACATCCGACGTTGATCAGTGCTTCTTGATTCCATTTTTTTCTTTCAACCTTCAAATACTGGTCATTGTCGTTTTCCATCTGCATAATTCAAATACGTTGGGTTCAATTAAGTAAACACACCAGGCAGAAACAATTAAACACACCAGGCACAAACAATTAAACACACACAACACTATGTTAAATTAATTAAACACACCAGTTCACATCAATTAAACACACTGTTTCATAATAATTAAACGCACTGGTTCACATTGTTTAAATACACCAGTTCACAACAACTTCTGGAATGGACAACTTTTTCATAAATTAAACACACTAGGCCGACCGAATTAAACACACCAGGCCTAACCAATTAAACACACAGTACTATGGTACATCAATTAAATACACCATATGTCATGAATTAAACACACTGTTTCACAATAATTAAACGCACTGGTTCACATCGTTTAAACACACCAGTTCACAACAATTTATTGAATGGACAACTTTCTCATGAATTAAACACACCAGCCAGACCCAATTAAACACACCAGACGTACCCAATTAAACACACAACATTATGTTACATCAATTAAACACACCATTCATGCCCAATTAAACACACCATATAGTTGCATTTTCAAAAGCAACTATATTCACAAAGAAGGAAACAGAGAAACATCAGACTTCTGTTCCCCATATCAAAACCGTAGAGACAAAAACAACAACCAACCACCACAAAACCGAAACAACACAAACAGGAAAAGGCATGACACAGAACACAGAGAAAACATACGAACAAACAGATAAGGCACCACACCAGTCAGTTACACCCACGACATAGAGAAAACAGAGAAGGGGACAATCACTCCAGACTCCAAACAATCTTCCACCGACGCTTGACCCAAACTTCCCAATAACAATGCATATTGAAATAACAAAATAAAGACAAATCCACAGTCATCACAAAGAAAATAAAACAGAAACCAGATGTACACAAATCAAAATCAAAATCAAATTAATTGAAATATTGATACGTACGGGTCGGGTTTATAAATCAAAATAAACTCAAATCCAAATCCAAATCAAATTCAAAATCAATTTCGAAATCAAATTTCAAACCAAAATCAACTACATCTCAAATGCACAAATGCAACCAAAATTACAAATAAAAGGAAACCCTAAAATCAAATGCAAAAAGGAAGCCCAAACCTTTTCCTTTCTTCCACACCGCTGTCGAACACGCCGGTGATTCGAATCAAACCAAGGATCGGGTCGGGTCTTGCTCCTCGGCGTATCTCGCCGGCTCCGTCGTCTCTATATCGTGGTCGGGTAGGGTCTTGACCATCTCGTCATCTTCACCGTCGTTGTCCTTGAGTCTTCGTCGTCTTCTTTGTCGTTTGATGTTGCTCGTCGTCGTCGGGTCTTGATCGTCTTCTTCGTTGTCCCTTGTTGCTCGTCGTCGAATCTTGCCGACTGGAACTCTGCTCTCTCTTCGTTTTTTGTTTCAAACAGTGAAGGTTTTGGTTTTTACTTTTACTTTGCCTTTTAACTTCCTTTTGTTTCAAACTTTTGTCTTTTTTTTTTCATTTCGACTGAAGGGCAATTTTGTCCCAATTGTGAAAATTTTGGTAAAAATAATAAAAATACTAATCTTTAGTAAAAACAATAAACCCACTAATTTTATGGTTGGTTTTAAAGTTCACCCATAATTTTATTATTTAATAAATTATATATATATATATATATATATATATATATATATATATGCAATGCAACTGCTAAAACACGTATTATTTATCAAAATTGCTTTTACCATCAAACAATTCTGACGTTGTTTATAATTTAATATAGTTTAATCTAAAATATTATTAAACATAAAGATCATATAAAACTAAAAAAAAAAATTAATACAATCCGATACAAAATAAAACACCCTGGTATTTTATACATAAGCCCACAGGGGTTGCATCTTCGGTTTGTAAAATCTAATCTCGACATGTTTCGCTAGACCCTTCCGATATTTTAAGAAAAATACAAAATGTCATAATGTTAAAATGCGCCGTCCCACTTTATTACCGCTAAGATACGCCCGCCTTGAACATGATCTACTCCATTTAAAATCTTGTTTGATACAAACTACTAACACCCACCACACCAGATGGTTTTTCAAACTTGTTCTCTTCAGCCAGAAAAGAATGGGGCTTCTTCCATGTCCTTTAACTTGTCATACAATCAAAGAATCTCAATCTCTATCTCAATCTCAGTCGAATTATCACCTTCAATCATCAGATTCATCAACCTCCACCTCCTCCTCCCTCTCCTCTCAACCAAGTCTACCTTCTGTTTCATCTCTCGCTTCACCTTTTCCACCTCCAACAACCACCCCCCACCACTGCTTAGCCACTCTCAAAGGCCACTCCTCCTCCATTTCCTCCCTCGCTGTCGCCGGAAAATTCCTCTTCACCGGCTCTTCTGACAGTGAAACCCGAGCTTGGACCCGAAACCCTTTTGATCATAATAACGTAGTAGCCACAGGAGGAAACGGCGCCGCCGTCAAGTCTTTGGTGGTTTTAGACGACAAGCTCCTGATCAGTGCCCACCAAGATCACAAAATCCGAGTATGGAAAATCGATCTCATCAACAACTCTGGTACTGCGGACAAGAATAAGAGATCATCATACGAATGCATAGCCACTCTTCCTACTCTCAACGACCGCTTCATGAGAAGCTTCTCGGCCAAGAACTACGTAGAAGTGAGGCGGCACAAGAAAAGCACGTGGGTGCACCACGTCGACACAGTGTCGGCGCTTGCAATATCACGTGACGGTTCTCTTCTCTATTCGGCTTCGTGGGACAGGACGTTCAAAATCTGGAGAACGTCCGATTTCAAGTGTTTAGAATCAGTCAACGGAGTCCACGACGATGCAGTCAACGCTATAGTGGTGTCGAACGATGGGTTCGTTTACACAGGCTCGGCGGACAAGAAAATAAAAGTGTGGAAGAAGCAAGTAGGAGAGAAAAAGCATTCACTGGTAGGTATTTTAGAGAAGCACAAATCAGCTGTCAACGCTTTAGCTCTTTGTACAGATGGGTCGTCGTCGTCGGTGCTGTTCTCCGGTGCATGTGATCGATCAATTCTTGTGTGGGAGAGAGATAATAACGGTAACGTGACAGGACACATGGTGTTGACAGGAGCACTGAGAGGGCACACCAAGGCGATACTGTGCTTGGCGGTTGTGTCGAATTTGGTGTGTAGTGGATCGGCTGATAATACGGTTAGGATATGGAGGAGAGCAAGTGATGAGCAGAAGAGTAGCTATTCTTGTATGGCGGTTTTGGAAGGACATAGACGACCTGTCAAGTGTTTGACGGCGGTTGTTGATAGTGACGACAATAATTCTAATGCAAATTCTGATTCTGGTACTTCTTTTCTGGTTTACAGTGGCAGTTTGGATTGTGATATTAAGATCTGGCAAATACGAGTTCCATATCTATAATTTTTTTTTTCATAACATAAAGTGAGGCATTATTGTATTTTCTTTTTTCTTAAAGAGTTATGATTGAATTTGTATAAGGGCCAATGTGGTATAGTGTTAATAGCTGCTCATATATTCAGCCTGATAATATCCAGGTTTGAATTGTCTTACCTGCTGATAGTATATATATATATATATATATATATATATATATTGAATTGGATAATTGTACAAATGCTGGTATTTTAATACAATTAATGATATCTTTGATTTTCTTTTAACTTTCTCTTGATCTATAAAAATACAAGAGCTAGAAAAAGGGTTCTTTCAAGCAAGAATTAAAAAGGTCCCTTCAATTCCAAGCATTTGATTATCATGGAAGACTATGGTAATGCTTGATGAGTCCTTTTTTGGTACAGAAATTCTACATGTTTTTTTGTGTAGAATTTGATTGTAGAATGTTGTACAACAAATTTCACACGGAAATTCCGTACTTATTTGATTTTTACTTTTAATTGCTTGATCATTTAGTTAATATATCTATACTTTCAAATTTGAAGTCTAATCAATCAATTAATAGCTCTATAGTGTTGTGTTAATTTGAAAAATGTTGCTGATAAGAGTTTGATGTGGTTGTGAATTAAGCTTTACACAGGAGACCTAATTGCATTAAAAGTAGTGGTTTCATTATAGGTACGAGTTGTGTATAGGTAAGGAGATATCGATCACTGACCTTTCTTGTCTTGTTCTTTTCTTGCCGGGATATTTTATCAATTTAATTCCTGCTTCAAAATTTTATGCATGCTGGATCCATAATTGTCCACCAGATTTAATGCCAAATTGATAAGATTTTATGTTATTTTTCCTTCATTGATTATGGTTTCTTCACAGCCAAATGATCGAAGCATTACAGGCCGGTTTCTCTCTGTCATTTTTCAATTACAAGCTAATTTTGGAAAAATTGTTGGGCCTATGAGGAGTATAAAACAAATTGAAATTCTATCTTTTTCTTATCATAATTAAAGAGGTTCATATGCATGATACAGACGATCGATCAACGTAATGGGGTATTTTTACCTCATATGAAAATGTTATATTTTCTATATATAAGTATTAATAGATCCAAGTTCAGAGCTAATTAAATAAGCTCATGTGCCACATCAGAAATTTGAATGATCACATAATTACCAAAGCCACGGAATATCCATTAAAAAAATGAATATAAAAAATACATAGCTAGATATGCAATTGACCTGAAATAAGATGTTACTTGGTTGGTAAATGACATTGTTTCAACCTGTAAATGTGCAACGTCTCCATGTTTCATTCGCAAGTTGATACACCATAATTGATCATTGTTTCAGTGTTTTTGTTGAAAATAATCCATTTTCTGATGTGAAGGGAATAAAATAATAATTCAGGTTTTGGCATGCAATATCTGACAAAGTGGCAATTTTCTTCAATGTCCAAGTTGTCTGAAGAACAAAACTATGAACTAATAAGATGCTTAACGTTTCCTGCACAAAAAAGATAATCTAGATTCTATACTACTGCAGAGAAGTAAGTTAAAGGTAGTGTGATGTCTTTTGAGAGTAGAGAGATTTATTGTATTTAATTGCAATTAATATTTTGTGAGACATCATATCATTACAATTGATGATGCACAGGTACCCTTCTGAAATTTTTTTTTTTTTTTTGTGTGCCCCCTTAGTTACATCACATGATTTCAAAAGAAGCTGTGTGATAAGTGATAACACGTACGTGTCTATAAACTATTTTATCTTTCAACTAACGTGATATTTGATTATTTTCTTTAAAGATTGATGATCTAAATAATTAATTGCAAGTAGGTTGGGAGTTAGGTTTAAACTTTAAGGTCATCCCAGGCCCATATCTGAAAAGACCAACCTCTGGATAATTATAATTTGTGAAGATCAACATATGATGGAGATGGGACTTTGGGAAGAAAAACAACATTCAATCCCCTAAAAATTGGTAGCTAGAGATAAATATAAATAAACATTTTTTTTTTTTTAATAGTGTTAACCTTAAAGACACGTATTAACACCTACTTTATTGTTAAAAAAATAAAAAATATATATCAATAAATATAATTATTTTTTAATTATAATAAATATCACAACTTTTTTCTTTTTTTAAAGATAATGTTAACCCATGCCTAGGTCTAACACTACCTTTCTAATAAAAATACTAACTCTATATTTTAATACGGGAAAAGATGCCAGAGGTTGACATTAATTCTAGATAACCCGTATGCTAATGCGTTTTTGCCACGTGTAAAGCTACAACAGTAAAAAGATAATTAAGCTGTCATTAGTATGAAATTGTTGCTTTATCAAAAGATTAATTGCTATTAATAGTTTATTAATTAGCTGATGGAAAGGATGAGTGGATGACACAAAATCGTTATTAAATCATAACTTCTGACCCAAGTTTTGTACAAAAAGTTATGGGGATCGAATTAGGCACACACGACTGATAACTTTTCCACATGTGGAAAAGGCAATTTGAATTCAAAATACTAATGTAATGTTTATGTGAAGAACAGGAAGAGTTGATCACACAAGTAGGCTTGACCTAACACAATTACTGCAGCAGTCAACTCCATACCTTCGTAAAAGAAAGACATGATTGCTTTACCGAAACTTTTATATTTGATATAAATAAACATGTTAGTGCACATCGATCCCCTCTTAGTAGAGCCGGTAGTATACTTCCTTTCCACGTAAATGGTGAGGGGTTCAAATCCCACCATAGGTATTTTAAGAATATATGTGGGGAGTTTTCTTTCTGGATTGTGAAATTAATTATCTCTACTTATGGAAGTAGATATTTGGACACTTATTGTAATAGTTCTCGTAATACTTCAAAAAATATATATACAACTAAAATATTAATTTGGATACAATTTTATAAAACATATACAAAAATACATTTTTTCCCTATAATTTCAAATTTAAAATTTGTTAAGGCTACTTCTGCTATTGAAAAACTTAGCGACTCAATCTCAGTTGTATCGACCGTAGCTGGTCCACGACAACGCTTAATAGATCAGCATTGGAAGAAGTATGATCCAAGTTAACCTGGCAAGGTTTTTAGAAGAACCTCCTAGCGGGAAATCACAGTTATAGTAGTTATAGCATTGTAAAATTCAATAATTCATTCTATAAAAAATACAGAGTAAGATATGCTTAGCCTTAAAGCTCTATTCATGGTGTTTATAATCTCTTCATTTTTACAGATTCTATTGTATTTCTTCTTTTGCTAGTTACTCTGGTTCTTCTCTACTTAGTTTATCGGGTTTTCATGGTATCAAAGCTTGAAAAGAATAATCGTCAAATGGAATCTGATTCTACTGATTCCACGATCCATCGCACTCAAGTAACCGTGATTCATCGCACACATGAAGTTGCGACTCATCTTGCACAAGAAGTTTTTTCTTCTATATCTTCGTCCTCAATGGATCTAACTTCAACTGCGAAGGAACTGAATTTTCAGGTGTCAATCAAGCTTGATCCACACAATTTCATCTATTGGAATGCACAAGTGCTTGATGATCTGATTTTTGGCCTGAAGTCATGTCCACCAAAGTTAGTTGAATCTACTAGCCGTACTGAAGAAGGGGTCCAGAGAGAAATGGTGATCAACGCAGCCTACACAGCTTAGAGGAGAGCTGATCAAATTCTTCTCAGCTGGCTTCTCCCAACGCCGAGTCAAGATCTAATTGGATAGGTAACAGAGTGTTTAACCTCTCTTGAAGTTTGGAACACTTTGAAAAATCTGTATTCACAACAATCAATTGCCAAAGTTTATCAACTCAAACAAGAATTACAAAACATAAAGAAAGGTTTGTTGTAAATTTTCGAGTACTTCTTGAAGATAAAGATTCTATGAGATAATCTTAGGGCTGCTGGTCAAACAGTGTATGAATTTGATATGGTGTTGAGTGCTCTCAGTGGTCTTGGTCATGATTATGACTCAATTATTAGTGTTGTAACATCTCTACAGAACAAAGTGTCTATGCAAGAGGCTCAGTATATGTTGATGGTTCATAAGCAACGTATTCAACACTTGAATACTAGTTCTTATCTTGATATTACTAGAGCTTCTGCTCATTATATGACTAACACTAACGGTGGTTCTAGAGGGGGGACAGAACAGTAATGGTGGCAGAAATGGAAATGGTAACGGTAGAGGTTGTGGTCGAGGAGGTTGTGGAAAGTGGAAT
Source organism: Dipteronia sinensis (assembly GCA_033220585.1). NCBI lineage: Eukaryota > Viridiplantae > Streptophyta > Magnoliopsida > Sapindales > Sapindaceae > Dipteronia > Dipteronia sinensis. The sequence goes on along the minus strand of CM065638.1, from coordinate 71,374,263 downwards.
AATGGTAACAGACTGTTTTGTCAATTGTGTAGCAAACAAGGCCATGTTGCCTTGCAGTGCTACAAAAGGTTTGATCATAGTTGGCAAGGCAACAGCTAAAGAAATCAAAGTAATGGAAACATGCAAGGATCTGGTCATCCACAGTTTGTTCAAGCTCATTTCACTCGGATTCCTCATACCAACTGCAACCCAGTCAACTACAACCAACAAGATGTTGCTTACTTTACCACACCAGAGTCAGTTTCAAATCCAGCCTGGTACATGGATAGTTGGGCAACAAATCACATCACATCTGATGTAGGCTATCTCTCATCAAGGTCTGAGTACAGAGGAAATAAGAGGTTGACAGTTGGGAATGGACAGCAGCTTGGCATTTCACACATTAGTATAGCCAATCTAAACCCTATTACTAAATCTTCTAGGCGTTTATTTACATCACTAAGAATCTTTTGAGCATATCTAAATTTACTAAGGATAATCATGCATTTACTGAGTTTTATGATGATCATTTTGTGGTTAAGGATAAGGATTCGAGGAAGGTGCTACTTCAAGGCTTACTTAAAGATGGTCTCTACCAGCTTGAAGTTAGTGCTTCTCTTCCTGTCAAGAAATCTGAGACTTCTTATGGTCATTTATTAGTGTTTTTGTCCAAATCTTCTTTTGATAATTGTAATAATCAAGCTAATCTCTTAGCTTCTGATTGTAGTAGTTTCAATAAGAAAACTCCTGTTGTGTTCAATGCTAAGCTTGATGCTCACACTAATGCTAATTTGTGGCATGCAAAGCTTGGCCATCCCTCTTCAACTGTGTTTAAAGTTGTTTTACAAAGTCTAAAAATGAATAAATCTGTTGCACCTTCAGAGTTTTGTGAATCTTGTAAACAAATCAAGCATCACCAGCTGCCTTTTTCTAGATCTCAAAGTGTGTACAAAGAGCCTCTTCAGCAACATACAGACATCAAGGGTCCTTCACATTTGTTGTCTACATCAGGAAATAGATATTATATATTATCCATTGTTGCTTTTAGTCGTTTCACATGGATATATCCTCTAAAACTTAAATCAGAGGCTTTAAACACATTTATAGTTTTTCAAAAGGTTGTTGAATTGCAATTTGGTAAGAAAATCAAATGTGTTCAATTTGAAATGGGAGGTGAGTATCAGTCATTTGTTCCTTATCTTAGAAATCTAGGAGTTCAACTTTGGTTTTCTTGCCCTCACTCTCATCAACAAAATAGGGCGGCTGAAAGGAAACACCTTCATCTTGTTGAAACATGGCTCACCCTCTTAGCCTATGCACACATGCCCTTGAAATTCTAGGAAGAGGCTTTCACTACTGCCACTCTTCTTGTCAATAACCTTCCTACACCTCAACTCAACTTCAAATCCCCTTTTGAATTGTTATTCAACAAAAAACCCAACTATAACTATCTTGAGGCATTTGGGTGTGCTTGTTAACCGAGACCTTTTTCAAATCAGAATTTAACTTTCATACTTCAAAATGTGTTTTTGTTGGCTATATTGTTCATTATAAAGGTTATAATATATTCACCATTCAGGTAGGGTTTATATTTTTAGGAATGTAATCTTTAATGAGTTAGAGTTTCCTTTCAAAATTCTCTTTGCCACTACTCATACGCAATCCTCAGTGTCTTCAAAACGTCTACCTATCTCTATTTTACATTATATATCTCATGTTTGTAACACTAGAAAATCAGTTTGTTCAACCTTAAATGATCATCATACTACACCATCATTGCATATTTCTCCTATTAGTATTGCTCATAGTCAAGATACAGCTCCAGTTGACTACTCAAATGAGCTCAGAAAGTCACCTCAACATACTCAAGATATTGTTATCATGCCCTCTCAGCCTATGTTTTCTATGATACCTACTCAGTCTGTGGTTGCAACTCATCCTATAATCAGAAGGTCGAAGTTAGGTATTTTCAAGCCAAAAACATATTCAGAAATGTGTCAATCTCCCTTTAGCTTGGTTGCTGATATGGAACCTAAAAGTGTTAAAGTGGCACTTGTTGATGCAAAATGGCTGCAAGCTATGAAGGATGAATATAATGCTCTTATGTCTAACAACACTTGGACTTTAGTTCCAGCCACTTCAGATATGTATTAGTTGGGAACAACTTGGTTTTTAGAGTCAAACACAATCTAGATAATAGTGTTCTCAAGTACAAGGCTAGGCTTGTTGCTAAGGGCTTTCATCTAAGTGAGGGAATCGATTACTTTGATATCTTTAGTCCTGTAATCAAGCCATCAACAATTCATATAATTTTTACACTGGCTGTTACTTTCAATTGGGAGATTCAGCAGATTGACATCCATAATGCATTCTTGAATAGTGAGTTGAGCGAGCTTGTGTATATGCACCAGCCTGACGGATTTGTTACCTTCTTAAAGTCCAACTATGTTTGTAAACTAAACAAAGCGCTCTATGGTCTCAAGCAAGCTCCACGTGTCTGGTTTCACAAACTAAGAGCTGATTTGGTTAGCTGGGGTTTTTAGAATGAAAAATCAGATGTATCCCTTTTCATTCAAAAGCAAGGTCAGAATGTTATCTATCTATTAGTCTATGTCCTTGATATTTTGATCACAAGTAGCAGCTCAGCTTTGATTCAGCATACAATCAACACTCTTCCCGCAGTCTCTGCTTTAAAAGTACTAGGACCGGTTAATTACTTTCTCGGTTTTGAAGCTTTTCGAAATACTAATGGCATCTATCTTACTCGATTAAAGTATGTTGCTGACTTGCTACTCAAAATAAAGTTAGAACATTCCAAACGTTGCTCTAAACCTATCAACACCAGTACTATTTTATCTATCACTAATGGAGCTTCAGTTGTTGCTCTATCATTATACATAAGTACAAGAGGGGTTCTTCAGTATCTAACTCACACAACGTCTGAAGATGAATACAGAGCCTTGTCTCAGGCCTCAACAGAGGTTATATGGTTGTCCTCTTTGTTTAATGAGCTTGGTGTTTCCTTAGTTGCTTGCCCTATTCTTTGGTGTGTCAACACAAGTGCTGAAGCTTTGGCCAAAAATCCTGTCTTCCATGCTCAAACCAAGCATATCGAGATTGATGTACATTTTGTGCGAGAAAAAGTTACAAATAAGCAACTTGTGGTTCAGCATGTTCCAACAAAATTCCAACGAGCTGATATTTTCACAAAAGCTCTCTCTCTCTCTCGGGCTCGTTTTGACTTTCTCTGAACCAAACGAAATCCTGCTTCCTCACCAAGGTTCAGTTTGAGGGGGGATGTTAAGGCTGCTGCTGCTATTGACAAACATAGCAACTCAATCTCAGTTCTATCGGTCGTAGCTGGTCCACAACACTCAATAAATCATCAACATTGGAAGAAGTATGATCAATCGCAATTCAGAGACTATAACTGTGATCGAGTCAGTTCAAGAGCTTAATTATCCAAGCTGACCCGGCAAGGTTTCTAGAAGAATCTCATGGCAGGAAATCACAGCTGTAGGTTGTTGTAAAGTTTGTTACAATTCTCTGGGAATTAGGTTCACACAAAAACGTGACCTTAGTTGTATATATATATATATATATATATATATATATATATATATATATATATATATACATACGTGTGTACGTGACCTTAGTTGTGTGTATATATATATATATATATATATATATATATATATATATATATATATATATATATATGTGTGTCCACACACAATATACTGATGTATTTTATATCAGTGCACGTGTGTGTGAGCCCACACGTAATGTACTGATGTATTTTATATCAGTGCACTAAGGAGAAAAGGATAAATATATATATATGAGGAAATTGCAAGAAATGCTCATAAAATATATGAGTTTATTGTTTTTAGCCAAATATAAATTTTTGATTATATTTATCATATTTATGCTTGAACTTCCAAATATATCCTTATTTTGTCTTTACTTCCTTCAATATTTCCCCCCAAAAATAAGTTCTCTTATTTCCAAATCCCTCCAATTTGTTTTCCACCCAAAACATACATTTTCTCTCCCTCTCTCTCACGAAATTTTTAGCTCACTCTCCCTCTCTCTCACGAAAATTTTCAGATCTCTCTCTCTCTCACGAAAACATACACTCTTTTACTGTTGAAATCTTCAATCTCGGTCTCACGAAATCTTCAATCTTGGCAAGACGAAGTCTCAATCTCGGTCTCACGAAATTTCTTGGCAAGAAGCTGAAATTTTGTGGGCAAGAAGCTGAAATTTCTGGGCAAGAAGCTGAAATTTCTGGGCAAAAACACCACCATTCGAAGCTGAAATTTCTGGGCAAAAACACCACCATCTGAAGCTGAAATTTCTGGGCAAAGACACCATCATTCGAAGCTGAAATTTCTGGGCAAAAACACCACCATTCGAAGCTGAAATTTCTGGGCAAAGACACCACCATCCGAAGCCAAACAACGTTTTTCAACGGTATGTATCTCTTACCCACTTGTTTTTTACAAGGATCATTATGTTTGATATGAAGATAAAGAGATCGGTTTCAATTTAGAGTGAAACCAGTTGCTCTGATATTTTGTTCCCAAGTTACATGCTAGTTTATGTTAAAGTTACATGCTAGTGTATTTGTAAGTTACATGCTAGTGTATTTGTAAGTTTGGAGCGAAACCTACTACTGTGATATTTTGTTCCCAGGTTACATGCTAGTGTATTTGTAAGTTACATGCTAGTGTATTTCTAAGTTACATGATAGTGTATTTGTAAGTTACATGATAGTGTATTTGTAAGTTACATGCTAGTATATTTGTAAGTTTAGAGCGAAACCTACTACTGTGATATTTTGTTCCCAGGTTACATGCTAGTGTATTTGTAAGTTTGGAGCGAAACCTACTACTGTGATATTTTGTTCCCAGGTTACATGCTAGTGTATTTGTAAGTTACATGCTAGTGTATTTGTAAGTTACATGATAGTGTATTTGTAAGTTACATGATAGTGTATTTGTAAGTTACATGCTAGTATATTTGTAAGTTACATGCTAGTATATTTGTAAGTTTAGAGCGAAACCTACTACTGTGATATTTGTTCCCAGGTTACATGCTAGTGTATTTGTAAGTTACATGCTAGTGTATTTCTAAGTTACATGATAGTGTATTTGTAAGTTACATGATATTGTATTTAAAGTTACATACCAGTTTATTTTAAAGTTACATGATAGTGTATTTGTAATTTTTTGTACTCATGTTACATGCCATCAGTTATTGTTTTGTTACATGTCAGTTCCCAGCCAGTTTAAATGTTTCATGTAAATACTTGACATGCAGGAATATGGGTGCAAAGAAATTGGTCATCCATCACGGTGGAAGTTGGGCGGCCAATTGTTACGAGGGTGGTATGACAAAGTGGGTCCATGCAAGAAAGATCTTAAGCAAACGTTGCATATGTATGCTTTGAAGGAGCAATTTGAAGTCCGGATTAGAAGATCTAGCAATGATGTTGTAATTCTTATATTTTGTATTTTAGATTTTATTAAGTAAGATCTAGCAATGATTCAAGTATTTTTAAAGACTGAAGTTACATGCCAGTGTTTTTAAAGACTGAAAACAAATTCCAGTAATTTTACATGATGCAAGTTACATGCCAGTGCATTTTGAAGTTACATGCCAGTGCAATTACAAGTTACATGCCAGTGTTCAACAGTTTAAAGACTGAAAACAAATTTCAGTATTTTTACATGATGCAAGTTACATGCTAGTGCAATTGCAAGTTACATGCCAGTGTTCAACAGTTTAAAGACTGAAAACAAATTCCAGTATTTTTACATGATGCAAGTTACATGCCAGTGGATTTTGAAGTTACATGCCAGTGCAATTACAAGTTACATGCAGTGTTCAACAGTTTAAAGACTGAAAACAAATTCCAGTATTTTTACATGATGCAAGTTACATGCCAGTGCATTTTGAAGTTACATGCCAGTGCAATTACAAGTTACATGTCAGTGTTCAACAGTTTAAAGACTGAAAACAAATTCCAGTATTTTTACATGATGCAAGTTACATGCCACTGCATTTTGAAGTTACATGCCAGTGCAATTACAAGTTACATGCCAGTGTTCAACAGTTTAAAGACTGAAAATAAATTCCAGTATTTTTACATGATGCAAGTTACATGCCACTGCATTTTGAAGTTACATGCCAGTGCAATTACAAGTTATATGCAGTGTTCAACAGTTTAAAGACTGAAAACAAATTCCAGTATTTTTACATGATGCAAGTTACATGCCAGTGCATTTTGAAGTTACATGCCAGTGCAATTACAAGTTACATGCCAGTGTTCAACAGTTTAAAGACTGAAAACAAATTCCAGTATTTTTACATGATGCAAGTTACATGCCAGTGCATTTTGAAGTTACATGCCAGTGCAATTACAAGTTACATGCAGTGTTCAACAGTTTAAAGACTGAAAATAAATTCCAGTATTTTTACATGATGCAAGTTACATGCCAGTGCATTTTGAAGTTACATGCCAGTGCAATTACAAGTTACATGCCAGTGTCCAACAGTTTAAAGAATGAAAACAAATTCCAGTATTTTTACATGATGCAAGTTACATGTCAGTGCATTTTGAAGTTACATGTCAGTGCAATTACAAGTTACATGTCAGTGCAATTACAAGTTACATGCCAGTGTTCAACAGTTTAAAGACTGAAAACAAATTCCAGTATTTTTACATGCTAAAAGTTACATGTTAGTGCATTTTGAAGTTACATGCCAGTGCAATTTGAAGTTACATGCCAATTAAAATTCATTTTCACAGTTGAAAGACATTCCAGTATTATTACATGCTAGAAGTTACATGTTAGTGCATTTTGAAGTTACATGCCAGTGCAATTTTTCAGTTACATGTCAGTTACAGTTCATTTTCACACTTGAAAGACATTCCAGTATTGTTACATGTTAGAAGTTACATGTTAGTGCATTTTGAAGTTACATGTCAGTGCAATTTGAAGTTACATGCTAGAAGTTATCAAAAACCACAAGTTCATACAAAGTTATCAATCTACCGGTACATTGTTTACAAAAATTTCTAGTGCCATATCATTCATAAACCCGGGGACGTTTTTGGTTCCCTATCCATAAAAACAACGATAACGCATCAACATCTCGACGTATTGTCAAATGAAGACACCACAACTAAAGCAAAAATTATACGTATATTAGGAACATACGTACAAGGTTAATGTCAACTACAGCAAATAATAATAATAATCAAGTCATTTGGCAATACAAGACCCTGTCTTCTTCACCTCTGTGCCTCGTTTCGAATCTGTTTTCTCTCCACCAGCTCTCATGCTTAGGGTGCACAAGTTTTCTTGGTGGCTCTAGAGGCAGCCGATAGCTTAATCATTGAAGAATTTGTAAGGACTCATATTAGTAGTTCAGCAGTAGTCACCTTTCAAACTATGCGTTAAGCACACCATTAGACCAGCAGCTCCGTTACTAAGCTATACCCAAGTCATCCCAAGCAACCTCGGTCTTATCAGTCCTGGTACCCTGCGGCAACTCAATGTTTAAACTAGACAATAGAACATATACAATTACAGTAAGCGATAAAGATATTGAAAGTGAACAAGAGAAGTTTGCTTGACACTATATCTTTCTCTTAAATCAGAAGCCTAAAACCAAAAGGATAATTTCCAAGAAAATGTCATTAAACAAAAATGGAAATTTGACACTGGACACATCCAAAAACAGAAAAAAAAAATGGCGAGTTAGAATGAAAGAAAGAAATGTAAAACCTTGACAGAATAAGTATTACAGAGCAACACCCCAACCACCTAATCTAAAAGACCGCTCAATTATCGAATCTCTAAATAACACAATCCATGCCTTTACTTAGTGGACAATGGTTGTACTTTCTACACGGCTACACTGCATTATTTACAACTTCAATGAGACAATTTTTTTTTTAAAACAAAGAAGCTTCATTCAACCAAGAAACCTAGAACAATTGTGTAAGTCACTGTTGGCTAACAAGAACACCCAAGCAGGGAAATTGGCTGCCTAAACACCTGAGCAAATGCTGTTAACAGCATACCTAGCAACAGAATGAGCAACACTGTTGCAAGCTCTTGGAATGAAATCAAACGAAACAATATTAGAAGTTCTTTTCAAAGCCAAAATATCAAAAACGATATTGAAATAGACATTTACACAAACAATTTATACTCATAAATTAAGTATAAAAATAACCTCATAATTCATATACAAAATCTCACAAATTAAGGCTAAAATCAAAATCAAGAGTTTGCAAAATTACCAGACCTGAGACCAGAGGTGTGCGACGGCGACGGCGAGAGGTGCGCGACGGCCAGCAGAGGTGTGTGACGGCGAGATGTGTTCGACGATGAGAGGTGCGCGACGGCCAGCAGAAGAGTGAGACGGCGAGAGGTGCGAGACGGCCAGAGGAACGACAGCAGAGGTGCTCGACGGCGAGAGGTGCGCGACAGCAGAAACGACGGCTAAAACAGGAACTACGTCGACAACAGGAACGACGTCGACAACAGGAATAACAGTGACAACATCAAGAACGACGGCGACGGCGAGCGGCAGCTTCTATTCCTCCTCTCTCTTTCTTAATTTTTACTTAGATATTCCTTAACCCTAACAAAAAACAATTGATAGCAATAACTCGTTTTCACCCCTATTTAACTTCATTTTTTTAAAATTTCAAATTTAACTCTTTTTTTTCAAATTTCAAATTTAGGGGCTTTTATGTCCAAAACGGGTCAAAAGTGACGAAATCAATAAAAAATAAATTTATGGCTAAAAACAATAAACTCATAAATTTTTTGGCTCTTTATGAATTCACCCCTATATATATATATATATATATATATATATATATATATAGTTATAGCATTGTAAAATTCAACAATTCATTCAATAAAAATACAGAGCAATATATGATTGCCTTGAAGCTCCATTCATGGTGTTCATATAATCTCTATATTTTTACAGATTCTATTTTCTTTCTTCTTTTGCTAGTTACTCTGGTTTTTCTTTGCTTAGTTTATCAAGTTTTCAAAATTAACCTTTTTTAAGATTCTGCAATTTTTGGATTAATTAAATCTGACTAATTTTTTTTGTTCAAATTTAAAATAAAAATACATTGTTCCTTTAACTTCCTAGTCAACTGTTAACCTGTTAACTAATTAAGGTACATGACGTGAAGAAAAAAAAACTGAGTAGTAAGCTTGTTTAAATATCCAATCCAGTCTGGCAAGCTTGAACATTAGATTTTACTTTCAAATAAACCGAGTCACAATTTTCAACTTTTTTTTCAATATGTCAATGTCCAGTTTCGAATAGTCTGTCACCGCGGGTGGTAAAAAAATAAATTACAACTTTTAATGCAAGGGCAGGTAAGTTTGTGATGTAGGACAATTGGCTTTAGAGTTTGAAAAAGAGTTGGATAGGAAATTGGGTAAAATAGTTGGTTCGAAGAAAGCTGGTCCGAATAAATATACATAACTTTTAGCTCGGTTGTCCAATTGCCTATTATAATATTTTTTTCGGAAAGGGTTTTCAATGCTCCACACTGTCCCATCCCGGGTTCCCCGGTTGAGGCCGTTTTCATCCTCAAATTTGCTGTTTTAGATAGGCTGTCGGGTGATTGAAGTTTTATTGTTTTTTTTGGTTTTTGGTTTTTAGTTGTTATTTGTTTAGGAAATGTCTATTTTGGTCTTTTTACTTAAGTTAGGGTTTCCAGAGACTATTTAAGCTCTTGGTTATTTGTTTTAAGGTTATCTTTTATTAAATTTTAATAAAATTTAGTTATTTTCCTGGTGGATTCCAGTTTATATCTTCTTAGAGCTTACGTTGGTAATCTTTTATACTTTCGTTCTGCGTCAGTCTGCTTGATGTCCATTAATGTGGGCAAGTTTAGATCTGCATGGAGTGCTAATTCGCATATCAACTAACTTCATTAACTCAATAAATATAAACTAACATGAAAAGGGACATCAATAAGAGAAAAATGTTTCTGTTTTCTTGTTTTGTTTTTGTTTTTATTTGTTTTCAGCAGTTTTGTGCTTTGACTGCTTGCAAAACGCAATCAATTAATCGGGTTAATTAAATGTCATGAATAAGTTGAGAACTTTTATAATTCTCAGGTTAGATTGGTAGTGCAGAAACTGTAATTATTTGGTTTTGATGCAGGAGTCTCTGTGCTTCCTGTTTCATCATTATCAGAAAATAGTTTGCATCACTGAAACAGGTTTTACTAGTAGAGTGTATAGAGACATGAGAAGGAGAGAAGTGGTTTGTCAAAGCAAAATATTGTGAATATTATAGTAAGTAGAGATAAGTTAGTAAATACTTTGACCAAAATATTCTCCATGTTTTTGCGTATTTTGGGGGATTTAGTGTCAAAAATATGGATTATGATACTCTTTTTGTCTTATTTTTCCTTGACTTTTTATAATTTAATGACACCTAAATAAAATAAAAAATACATGGTCAAGATTTGATCATTTTTTCTCTCTCTTGCAATTTATTGTTTTAATTATACTTGAAAAATGCCGAGGAAAATCAAGGACACGATCCTCATCCTAAAAATATTCCTCAATATCCCAAATATTTAAAAGATATCAATCATATTTGCTTCCTTAACATCAAAGAATTTTGAAAAATGTCAGTTTATTAACACATTTACACTCTTAATTACTATAGCCCATTTACCGCCCAGACTCTATGGCTTTTTTTTTTTGAGATTATAGAGGCCCAAACAAAAGCCCATTTGTTGCTGATATTAATTTTGAAAATTGTTTTATGCTAATGATAAGACATAATTAACAAAAGCATATTTGTATTTTGTATTTTTTGTTTAAGTATTACAATATTGTATAAATTCGGGATTTTTTTGGAATGAGAAAACTCGAACCCACAACCTCGTAGTGCATATGTAAGATCTTTATCACCATATCAACCTAGGGCCAGCCGTAGGGGAAGCCTAGTGAGACAACCACATAGGGCACCCGATTCTGAAGGGCCTTCAATTAGTTAATTTTTTATATATTTCAAAACACGCCATAAATGAGTAAATGACTTTAAAAAATGATCCATCGTACTCATTTAACTTCTTTTTTTAAAGGCTCATTAATGGAAACACATTTATCATTCTTACAACAAGTCAAAACATGCCCATATACAATTTCAAATCCATAAATGACTTTAAAAATGGCTTACCGTACACATAATTCTGAGTGACGATATTTGCATTCCTCAAAAACCGTATGTGCATCCTAATTCCTAAATAAGAGTTTCTCCTTACAATCTACAAATTATATATTTACACTTCAATTTAAATTTTTTTATTAATGACAATTTTAACCTGAATTAAAATTAATAAACAAGACAAACAAATTCTAAAGACACTCAAAACTAATTAAACTATTATAAAAAGAAATTCTCTCTCCTAAATCATTAAATAAAATATTATGTATTAAACTTTCTCTCCTAAATATGTTATTATCATATTAAGCATTCTCTCATAATCACTTTGTCTCCATTTTTCAAAAAAAAAAATTCAATCTCCACTGATTAATAATTTAATAGTTAAAGAAAAAAATACTTATTAAAATTTTGGTTTTTTACTAAGGGGCCATTTGGTATGCAGTCATCCTTACATGAGAATGTGAATCTTATAACATTCTCATGTTTGGTAGGAGGTTTGGGTTTGGTTTCCCGGGAAAGTGAATCACATGAGAATCACATTACCCTCCAAGGGGATAATCTGAAACCCTTCCCAACATATGGGTTTCAGATTACCCTCCATCTGATTCCCACCGTGGGACCCACCCTCATTAAAAAAATTATTTTTATTTTATTTTCTTCTTCTTTGTTCTTCAATGCTTCTGGAAATTAACATTAAAAATCCCCAATTTTTATTTTCTTACACTTCCTCACTACCCAAACACCAAATTTTCAGATTTTAAAACATAATTTTCATCAATTAAACTATACCCAACAACATCAAACACCATCACCAACACAAACACCATCAAACAGCATCAAACACCATCATCAACACACAAAAGGAAAAAAATTGCAACAGGTGAAAAATTTTCGATGATGACGATGAAGATCCCGGCCGACGAAGGCGACGACGACGGAGATCTCGGCCCGACGGAGGCGACGACGGTGAAGATCCCGACCGGAGGCGACGACGAAGATGTCGACGTGGAGACAAGGACGACGACGGCGATGACAACAAGTGAAAGATCTGGGTTTTTTTATTGAGAGAGATGGAAGATGTATCTAGTTTTGTTTTTCTTGAAATTGATCTCTTTTCTTGAAAGAGATTAAAAATGGCAAAGACAATATGTGGTTTTTTTTAACCATATATATAAAAGTGAACTTCAAATTTTTATTTTAGTTTTTTTTTAGTTTTTAATACATAAAAAAAAAAACAAATTCCCATGTACAACCAAACACCGTTACTTAATATTCTCAAGAATCCGTCATAATATTCTCATGCACAACCAAACACATGTATACAACTTTTCCAGGGATCATATTACTGGGTTTCACTTTCCCAGGAATCACATTATTTTGATTACCTCATACCAAACGGCCCCTAACAGTAATAAGTATATACAATATATATATATATATATATATATATATATATATTAAAAAGTCAATACAAATACCTTGTTTATTTTATAAAAAAAATAGGTACATGAAAACTTGATTTGTTGCAACTAGATTGGATTAAAATCAGAATTTTTAAGACTAATAAAAGAATTAAAATTCTCTAGGCAATCACATATCTACAAACGTTACCAAATACATTTTCATATTTCGATTTTTTTTTTGAAAAACAGAGTACGTTTTTTGAGTTTTTTTTTTCTTTTAATATATACATATATACAGTTTCTACAAATCAAGTTTATTAGTAAGTTTTTTTTTCCTTAAGTGTTAGTCTTGTTTGAAAAAGAATGGAGATAGAAAATTAAAGATATGTATTGGAGGAGAGGGAGTTTATTATGATAATTAAAAATTTAGAAGAGAGTGTTTAATATGTAATATTTATTATAATAATTTGGGAGAGATAATTTTTTTTAATAATAATTTAATTAAAGAGTGTCTTTGGAACAAAATGGGTGTCTTAATAATTTTTTTAAATTTAAATTTTGAGAATGGAATGGATTTAAAAAAGAAGTGTAAAAAGAAAAAAATGTATTGTAAAAAGAAACTCCATTCCTAAATACTTACTTCTTTTTTTAATTCTAACATAGTCCTCAAGTGAAATTACTTAAATGGACTTTTAAAATTTAAAACTTTTCAAGAAAAAAAAAACCTCTTAAAATTTAGAAAGTAAAGTTAACCTCCAAATTTAATTAAAAACTATTCAAAATAATTATTTATAATAATCTATTTCAAACATATAATCCATAAATAAAAATCAAATGAATAGCAACTAGCATATATTTTTTCTTAAAAAAAGCAATGGTGAAAGCGTTGACGACTTGACGCTCCAATTTTATTGTTGGTTCTGCTCTTGATCTACACCAAACAATTTGGTGTTTGATAAAGGGAGTCTACTCTTGTCGAGTTATTCGTAGAAAATGAAGGTAGGGGATTTCATTGAAATTTTTCTTTAAAATAAAATAAAAATAAAATTCTGAACGATGGATTGTATCTGGAAGATAGATGTTGCTTTCAAAAAATAAAAATAATAATAAAAATTTTTGGAGATGCGTGAACGATGGATTGTATCTGGAAGAGAGATGTTTCTTTCAAAAAAAAATTGTAGAGGCGTCTCCTCCCTCTTTTTTTTCGAATTCTTTTTATGTTATGTTTATTCTATAAATTATTAGTTTTTGTCATGTTTTTCTAAAAAATTAAGATATAGGATACGAATGTTATTTTGTTTAAATTTGGTGCATAAATGATGTGACATTATTGTAATCTATTAAATTTGGTGTATAAATGATGTGACATTATTGTAATCTATTTATTTAAATTGTATTAGATTTGTATGATTTGAATGAATATATTACAGTGTTGCCACATCATTTATACACTAAATTTGAACAAAATAGCATTAATCATAAAATATACCGGATAATAAATAGGGTGTAAATATATATATATATTTTTGTTTATGTTATAGTTTTGAGTTTGAGTTTTTCTACTGATTTTTATATGTATTTATTAGAGAAAATCAGAAAAATAAATAATCAAATAAATATATACAAAGTATTGAGAGTCTTATTTTCTTTAATTCACATCGGTCCTAAAAATCTGAGGGTCGGCTTTCGACCAACCGCATCTCGTGAAAAACATATTTGTATTGTAAGCAGACAAAGAAGGAAAAAAAAATAAAGTTTACAAGTCAACTACGGTGCTTTGACTTCTTGCATCTTTAATTCCCACTGCCTTACTATTTATCTGCAAACACAAATTTGCTTATTTTTACGCAACATTGAACATTCCCATAGTATATTAGCATCAGAACCGAAACTCCATTCATGTGCTCCTGATGTGACCTAACGCTGTTTGTTTCACCAAGAACAGTTTTTTTCAAAACGAAATTCTTTAATCCAAATATATAGTAACACAATGTATAGATTTTATAAACAATTACATGGATAAGATACTAATCTCCACCTCACCAAAGATTAGATTTGATGTTTTTCAACAAAAAAATTTATTATTATTTTGGAAACAATCAAAATAACATAATTTCTTGTGTCATTGATAGTAATGTTCATTAATTTATAATGTTATTTTTAGTTAAAAATGAGGAAAAGAAAATAAAAATGAACTCACAAATTATCATAGACAACTTGTGACAAATTCATATTGATATGCCTAATTTTATTGTAAAAGACTAGAATCAACAATTAATCATTATTGATGATATAAGGTTGCTCAAATGATGTCTCTTACGTTTATATAATGAGGTTATGGGTTCAAGTCGTATTCCCTTTTTCAAGCTCTAAATTTACTGTAATAATTAAAAAAAACAATTATATCATTATTATTAAAAGTTTAAACCGTTACCTAACCATTAAATTATTCTTTATTCATCAAGAGATGTTGATTATCAATGGCTGGAAAAGTAAAAAAATAGAGAAATTGCCTCTTTTTTCTCTCTTTTCTTTTTTTTATCATTATAGTGTTTAATGGGGGATGAAAATATGAAATAAATAGGCACTGGAGCCCAATGTGGGGGGGAGTTGGGTCTGGATGGCTCCCGAACAAGAAAAATGATAAGTTTGATTCCAAAATCCAAAGATTGCAACTTTTTGTTTGCCCCAGAAAATGGAATCATAATCATTACAAATGAGCAAATGCGTTGAAATCGCCAAAGTGAACTACTACTACCTAGTGAGACTCTGAGAGGGAATTGTCCTAAGTCAAGTTTTTTAAAATTTTGTATTACCTCTCCTTTTTTTTTTAAGGAAAGAGACTTGTATTACCTAATCTTATAATGTCATGATGTGTTGGTGTGTTTAACTTCCAAACACTATTTGGACTAATATATAGTTAATTAGGTATCCCCAGATCTATCAAGATCAAATATTAAACATACACTTGTAAAATCAGTACAGTGAAACTTGAATCCCTCCCCATTAATACGAGGGGCTGTGAAATAACAGTCTTGTTCATAAAATACGAAAAAGTGGTTTCTAGACTCTACTCCAAAGAAAAAGAAGATACAGTAATAAAGTATAAGAGGAATATTACTTTGTGATCTCTTAAAAAGTTTAAACTCACTTTCACAGCCTCACCTTTTTCTGTCTATCATCCATTTTTTTCCCACTAGAAAATTGCAAGTAAAAGTGTTCCTCCTAATCCTAGGTATAGGAGCAAGCAAATTGCTTGGCTCTCCACTATCAGCATGATGAAAAGAGGCAGCCTGTTTGTTTGTGACCTTTCTTTTTTTTTTCTCTGAGAGAATTTGACAGAAGCACACAGCAGGAAGAATATAAGGTGAAACTAATAATTATGTGCCTTGTAATTGATCAACCTCTCCCTGGTCCTATCTATAAAAGCTATTTGAGATTTGATAGAGGTGAGCCCTAAAAGTGAAAAAAGAAAAAAAGAAAATGGAAAAGATAGAAGTCCACTCAAAGTGGTAACTTTATTAGGGTCAAACATAAAGTTAATTTTAGAGGATTTAATTGCTCTTTTTATGCATTGATTTTACCATGAATATTAGTGATCTTATTTTATAAGTACATATATAAATATATATATATATATATATGTTTTTTTTTATGTTCTTTCTCTTCCTTTTTTTTTCAGTTGGGTAAAGAGTTGAAGAAGACCTTCATGATCCTTCTTTTAATCTACTTTTTTTTTGTTCTCTAAATGAAAATCCAAATCCCGGCCTCCCAGTTTAGAATTAAGCGACTATTGAAATTTAAACTTCTTATTATATATTTAACACATACATTATTGGTTGAATTAACATCTATTATATATACATGCATGTTGGACATGTTTCCCAACAATACAAGATACATGGTTCTTCAACAACCCCAGCTACAAATATGGACAAATACATAATGAATGTTATCTTGACTGAGAAAGACTCGAGTGAGCATCCAATGGCTTTAGTCATGATGCTGCCTCATGAAAACTAATTCTGGCAAACTTTCTGATATTTGATCGTGCACTGGATTCAACTCGATCGTACAGCATAATGGAAGTTTTGTTAAGGTTATATATCTGAACAGATCAGTAGCAAAAAATAATAAAACTGTTCAGAGAATGTTCTAGTACAAGAAGTGAGGTGATGAAAATGGGCAAGTTTTCAACAATCAATGGGGAACACGAATCGAACTCATAATTTCAATGATGTTGGTGTTAGAAGTATACTACTGGACCATCCCGTCTCGTCCAGAACCAAAAGTCATAACCAAAAGTCTTCAGCAGCTAGTGAGCAGTACTACTACTGTAATTAATTATCACAATTGTTTCATGATTTTGCTCACTAATTATCTTCAATGATTGTCATCATCATGTGTAATGAAACATATTATTCATCAGAGGCCAGCAAGATTATGGGGGCAAACATGAAAATGACACTATATATATGTAGGGAATATTAGAGTAAGCCATACTCCATCTATATGCTTGGTTTAAGTTTGTCTGCAATTAATTATAATAGTAATTATTAATTAATAAGATTAATTTTTATGCATGGCGAATATTAATAATTAAGGAAGAACACTTGTAAAAGTTTGACAAAAAAAAACATCTTAATTCTTTTTGCAATGTGGGAATACAGATTCAATTATATTTAATCAAATTCTTTTCTGTATAGTGCTCGACTGTGAGAGGGTTTTTTTCACTTAATATTATTTTTTGTTCTATAATAATATGTGCCCTTTTCTTTGAAACTCCTTAACTATGTGTTATGACTTATGATGTACAATATATAGCTAAAATATTCTTTAAATTCTAAACTTTTTATTTCCGTATTAGTTTTCACTTTTCAATGACATCTAAAGAGTATCTTGAAATGTTTTCTGATCGTTGATTAGCTTGTGATGAACTCTCTTCATGTTGAATGATTATACATGTATGTACTAAATTTTGATCAATTTTTAGATTTCAATAATTCATTAGAGCATCTCCGATGCAAGAGTGATTTGTGAAGAAAAAAAAAAGATGCCACATAGAATAAATTGACAGTTTGTTAATAAATGTATATCCAATGCAGTTGTACATATTCATTCTCAAGCTGATGTAGCAAGAAAAAATATTAGACATTGTCAACATGACGGTCTATTTTCAGACGGTCTGTTGTATAATCATTTACGGTCTATTTTCAGACGGTCTGTTGTATAATCATTTCTTTGGTTGACTCAACAAGTATTTAAAATTGACGTTAATTTTTCATCTATTTTTGGTAAGGAAAAAAAATAAAAAAAAAACATGAAAAAAAAAAATTGAACACAGTCATTTACAAAATTTGTTTTAAACAGAAACATCGAATACCAAATTTTGAGTTGATTGTCTATTAAGTTCATATTTATGTTACATAAGAACCAAATCTTTTGACATTATTGTTATGTCAACGAGTTATTGGTATATATACAAATCACTTTTACACTGTAGATACTCTTAGATACTTCTTGTAAATTTTCTATTCGTACCACGTAAATAAACTAAAACTCGAAAGAAATTAACCATATTGTTTAAAAAAACAAAAAAAAATCTTGATTTCTCTCACTCCTATATATTCTCGTCCCCATATCCTATTAACATGTTTGAATGAAGAATTTCATGGTTTATGATATAAGTTACAGTCTTGATGAAAATAACTTATTTGATCACCATTTTATTTTGTAGTATTAAATTTATAATGAATTTGATTTACATAATTTGTGATTTATATATCAAAATAAAAGTATTTTTATACTTTTATATTATTAAATACTGTAAATTATATATAATTACTTGAAAGGGATTAAAGAAGTTTAAAAGAATTTACATTGTACAATTCTAGCCTCATGATTAAATTTTGCTGGCTCCACCACTAATTATTTTGTACCCAGATCACAATTTTATGTTAGAAAGTCTTTAATGTAACAAGCATGGCACACCATCATATTAAAGTGGTACGCTCATGAAACTGCAGTTCAATGTAGTTTGATGATAAGAATAAAACTATATCTTATATTTGAGTCACCATAGTTTTATGTGGTATTTAAAAAAAAACAGAGTAATAAATACATTTGTTTTGAGAAAATATCATTTGTGATGCCGTGATGGTAAAAAAGATAATAAAGGAAAGATAATGGTAAATAGATGTGACGTAATTGTAAATAGCCCTGATTCAATTTGATAATTTTTTTTTTTGATGTACTAAATAAAAGAGAGATTTTTCTTTACCTATTTAATTTTTTATTTTAAAATATCTATTTATTCATATGTGGCAGAATTTCATCAAAACATGTAAATGATGTATTTAGACGATGTGAGGTTGGTCCAGTAGTCAGTTTGCCCCTCATTCCTATACTATAAGATTATCGATTTGATTCTGTATATTTCTTTAAATCCCTAATTATTGTAATATTTTAAAAAAAATTATGTATTTTTACTGATATATATATTTTTCATAGAAAGATAGATAAAATATAAATTTAATCTATGTAAATAATAACAAAAATTGAATGAAGGACAATGTTTACATTTTAAAATTTACCCATCATGTTCACAACATTAAAGTATATAACATGGGATAAGTGAAATAAATCTTTATTGAATTATATTATTATATTTGAGAGCCGGCAATATCACTGTAGATCATATAATATCGGCATAGATCTTTGTCAAATTCACCATGGTTCCTTTTAAAAAAGAAAAGGTTAGACGCAACCGATCTTTCATCATCTAATTCCTAGTACTCTCTCTCTCTCTCTCTCTCTCTTCACACTCTCATAGCTAGGCACAATCACGCACACAGATTCAAATACAGCCTCTGCAGATGTAGTAGCTAGAACAAGAGCTTCTTTGTTTGAGCGAGAAAGTGAAAAAGAGAGACAGTACAGTACTGGTGATATATGGTGCTAATGATAATAATCTCCATGTGATCAAGTGAGGAACAAAACGCATATATATCCAAACTCTTATCTGAGAAAAAAAAAAACACACACCTTGCAGTAATCATCATGTCTTCTTCTTCTGGCCTCTTCCTCTCATCCTCATCATTATTAATATTATTATTATTATCAGTCCCTCACTTTCATCATCATCACCACAACTCTCTCTTTTGCTATCTACCAACCGTACAACTACACCCACCAGTACCATACACCTCAAGACCACCAAGAAAGAGAAAGAAGAAACACAAGGGTAATTAGAAGAAGTTGATGAAGATGGCTTCGCTCAAGAAGAAGAAAAACCCTAGCTACCTCTCCTGATCTCCTCTCCATAGTTGTCTACTATGACTATGAGTGAAGCTGCAGTGTCAAAGGGTACTTTTCTTTTTTCTTGAAAAGGGTTTGATATATATGTCAATCTCTTCTCTTCTCTTCTCTGATCTCTTGGGGAATCGAAGCAGCATGGTCCGATTGTTTGCTAGATCAAGCAAATCTACACTAGTTTGATAATTTTTATATATCTATCTATATGGGTTTCTTTGTTTCTGCTTCTAGCTAGATTAATATATCGTATATTGATAATGTTTGGGGTTTGATTTGGGTGATTAAAGAAGATGGCATCATGATTATATACCAAGGTATGAGAGTTGTTGTGTGTGTGTTTTTTAAAATTTTTTGTATTATACAAATTGGAAGAAATTATCAGCTAGCTCTCCTTCTATTTCTCCCTCTAGCTTTAGAGATCGAGTACTGGGATTGCTATACTTATGTATGACAATAAATGATTTGATTGTTCTGTCCAGTTTTTCTATTTTGATGTCAATATAAATATATAAGAGTTCCTAATTATTAAATTCTATCATCAGTACATGATCAGATCCATCTTGCTAGCTAGCTGCTTTGTCAGTATATATATAAAATATTTTCCTGAATTAGGGTTTGGTCCCTCTTCTGGGATTTGACAGTATGTCTGATAGATCTATTGTACATCTTGTACATTTGCTCTTCTTGAAACTTGATATATGAAAATGGAAATAGGAGTCAATGGCGCTCAATATACACACAGGCAAATATATGCCATTGTTTCATCATATGCATACAAAAGTGTACACAGAGTCGCAGAGACATGATTATTGATATATTGGTACAGATCTTTTGATTATTTCGCACTATTATATTTGTGTGCATAGATATAATATATTGATTATTCAGTGATTTCTACATGAAATTAGAATCTTCTCAATTGGAGCAGCAAATTGCACCAATAGTTATAGTTCATTCACAGTAGTAAATTATAATTAATGATAAATATTACAACGTAATTATCTTCCTTTCCGGCCGTAAGAAATTTCTGTTGTGTGCCTTTTTTACATCAAATCATTCTCTTTTTTCCATGTCTTTTGTGTTGTCTCATGAATTATGATTACAAACACACTTTAAATTTGCATCTATTTTAAAGGGTCCCTTATGTTGGATTAAGTCACAGAAAGCAATTCTGCTTTCTTTTTGATCTGGTTGAGCATGCGTGATATTGCTTTGGGTTCTCTAAGTCAACTGCAGATGTTCCTTGCTCCCTTGACTCCATATATATATATATATATATATATATATATATATATACACACTTGTAGATCACCGAATTTATTTATTTTTGAAAGGGTAGATCACCGATTATGAGCTAGCTGTTAAGCACCTAGATTAGGGTTTTTTTTATATTATTAAATATAAATCAAATCCCTTCCTATCCGGGTGTGTATGTGAGACTTGGAAGTCTAGGATGGTAGATTCCTAAATTAGAGGGTAGTTAATTTGTTCAAAAACTTATTTTAAGTAAGAGATGGATATGGGTTCTGACTTTAGAAACTATTTTAGAAATACTTAGATTTCTAACTATTTTCATTGATAATATTACAACTCATTTAATTATAAAATAAAATAGGAGAAAGACTGGGATAAATCATGCATATTTGATTTTAGATAATTACATCAGATGAAGATATAAGGTTGTTAAGTGGTAAACCTCTCACACCTACACAACAATAAGGTTGCCGGTTAGAATCCTGCCTCCTGAAAAACCCCGGATTTATATAATAGTATATTACTTCAAAAAAAAATCGTGTTGAAGATGAGAATATATATATTTTTAATTTGTTTGCCAAAGTGGATCCATATTCACTATACTGCTCATATTTCACTAGCTAGAAACCAAAAAAAATTACATATTTACACTGGAGATATATATTGTAATGGACATGGTGGACGACCAAAACTAGCCATTACAAGGTTTTAAAAACCTTGTCTAACGGATGGGTACCTTGTCTAGACCTTGTCTACAGTCTGCCCCCTTGTCTAGTCTCTCTAAATGTAATACTCAATTTAGGATTTTCAAATTGAGGCTTTTGAGACCATTTGAAAGGCTAATAAACGAATAATGAAATCTTTAAAAATGGACTCATCTGAGTGATTGATTCGTTTCTGTTAATATTGAAACTAGTTCTTTTGGTTGCGTAGAATTACTAGGTGGCTCTAAGACTATATATAAGAAGCAATTCTCTTTACACAAGATTGATGGAGATTCGTTTTAATTTATGGTTTGTATCATTGTATGTGCTACGTGGGTTGAGGTGCAGTGAAGTGAGTTTTGCAAGGTAAAATCAGAATAATAATGAATCATGGATAAATTACATTTATAATATTATTAATGTTTGATACTTTGATAACAATTATTCAACTTTCAAATGATTTTCTCACTCGACTTATCAAATACCACACGTCCCGCCGGGTCCTCCAAAAGTCATACATTTTCCCAATACACTACCTTGGTATTTCCAATAATTTTGATTATAACAATTAGCGCTATCAACCAAACGCCCCGATCTTTTGTCATCAATATCGACTAGTACGTTAGATGTATCCACCATTTTCATTTGTGAAAAAAAGCTTGAATTTCTAAAATAACCATTAGGAAAACGACCGTTCCCCATAGGTGGGCTCACTCCGTCTGGAGAGTTAAAAGTCCATCCACCGTATTGAACAAACGTTGCTCCTTCCCTCAAGTGAGTAAAAAGCTCCTTAGGCCAATACCCCACTATATTGCCATTGTCATAGGCCAGCCACCAGTTGCCCGATTTTTTATCCTGTAAAAATTAATGCTCTATTTTAAAACTTTTTTTTTTTTGTACATTACTAATCATAATATGATCATGATATGAAGAAATTAAAACATGCAATACTGTGTTTGTAGTAGAGCAAATATTCAATACCAGAAATACCAAAGGTTGAGTGATATATTGCTTTCCACCAATGACAGAAATTGCCCCGTATGCTTGACCAAGGCGATATCGAGGATGCACTTGTACAAACCCTGGGCAAAGAACGTTATAACAACCTGTTTTTTTAGAGCCATCTGCCTTTTTTAAGGAAAAAAAAATGATAAACCGTATTAGATTGGAAAAATCAACGCAACAACTAATTATGCATAAAAGATATAAAGGATTCTTACTGTCCAATATGCAGTTGCTCGGGTACGTGTGTCTCCATAAATGCGTGGGTGTACCTAAAACATGTGTAAACGATCATTTTATCTTCAAACGACAAGTTTACAAAGGAATTTTTAACAAATAATAAATAATAAATAAATCAAATAAGATAATTGAAAGAAATAGATATATAGATACAAATGAAGTCACGACTTACTGCCCAACCAACTTGTATGCTATTAAGTTCAGCCGGCGGTCCATTTTCAATCCAAATTTGGGACATGCTAACTTGATTCATTTTAACCGGTGGATTGTATAAGCTTATTCCAGCTTGGGCTCCATGAAAGATAGGTCCTTCTATGTAGTGGGCTGCAAACTGAGTACATGCAATAGATCAAATTTACAGCAAGTTATGACATCATATATATATATATATATATATTATAGAAATAGAGTTTAGCTATGATACAGTAATTAACTAATTAATCTGATAATATCGATTTTTCTTTTCTTTTCTATGATAGGTCAAGAAAACCTTTCTTATAATCAAATATATATATATATATATTATACATAAATTTTCAAGTCAGTACGTATATATATACAGAAATTGTCAAGTCAGTACGCACTGATATAACTTTATCAGTGCGTTGGATATAGACCATTAGATTTTCTATAATCAAATATATATATATATATATATATATATATATATATATAAAAGTCTATAGATTTTCTAGCAAATGTCCATAAAATTGTTTTAGATCAAGTTTAAGGATAATCTAACTTAAAATATTCCATGAAAATAAGAAATTAATTATGACCAGTAAATCAGTAATACTTACATGTCTACCTGGCGCTGCAGTAGAAAGTGGTTGAATATTTCCGAGATGTAATTTAGAGATGGAGTTTAAATCTGTGAGATTATCAACCTGAGTTTTTTGGATAGGTACCATTCCCATTGGACAACCTTCACTTGGGATTTTGGAACTGAATAGTAATTCACCGTTCCTCTTGATGACTCTTGGCATAAAACTCGGATTCATCTATATAAATTCACAAATTTATATCATTATTTAAACTAGAAAAAGCTTTTTACATACCTAAGTTATATGTACCTGGATTTTGTGGTTCTTCAGTAGGATGTTATTAAACGCCGGTTGTTTGTATATATCTACGCATTCATATTCTTCGGTATTTTGTGGCTGGACATGTAAATTAGTTCAAAATAAATGATATTTCATTACCATTCTCATATATACATAAATTCAACAAATTTTTATTTATAATTAAAGGTGTTGAATAGAAAAAAAAAACACTAAAAATACTTGTATTATAGTACAACAGAAAATTAATATATTGATATACCACAAAACAAGATGTTAAGGTTGTCCGGTCCTAAGGAGGTAACAAAATTGGTGCGCATACAAATTTTAAGAGGTATAAATAACACAATTCTTAATAAATCAGAAATATGTTCTTCGGGTAAACCAAGTAAAACCCATTAAAGTCATGTGGTGAAAATTTATAAATAGGTCAAAAAAATGACCCGGAACATGAGACTGAATAATCGTACTTACTACCAATACTACATGTACCATGTGTAAAGGTGGGTACCGGAACATAAAACTAAATAAGCGTGCTTTCCCCAAATCACATTGGACAGTGGTGACAAGTTGTATTGTCTAATTGTTGAAAGAAGTAATTTCAATTATTGAATTCTTTATATTTCAATTTTTTTTAGAAAAATAAAAAACAATACTAATTTATAATGTTTTTCCACAATCATGATACACTATTAATCTGCTCTACATTAATTCTTAATAAGTATAAGAGCAACTGGCATCCCTCTCTCACTTTTTCTCATACTAATGGAGTAAAGATTGAAGATTTGACCATAACAACTGGGGAACAAACAAATAAACTATCGAAGAATTAATTAGACAATGTAAACAAATACAAGGACTTAAGAAATGAGAATTTTGTTTGATATGTGATTGAATTCATGAGATACCTGGAGTGTCTGCTGTACATGTTTGTGCAATTCCTTAACACCTTCAATGCTATGACTGAGGAAAATAAATACAGCAAATAACAAGACCAATGACATTAGTGATAGGTGATGGGTTTATAAACTCTAAGCCGGTGAAAAAAATGGTATTTGCAATATTTGAAGGCTGGGCACTAGCACTATTTATATATGGATCAAGTCTTCAAACAGCTTCAATACATGTATGGTAATATCATTGTCAGTCTTATTTGGTCCTTAATTTCCGTATAAGAAAATATATGATATAAGCAATCTTTGAAAATCTTTATGATTAATATGATATGTTCAAATTCAAATGCCTTATTTGCCAAAGTTAGAGGTAATTGTGTTAATTTAGAACATATATTTACTAAAAATAAGAGATTGTCTAATTATATATAATTCTTTTTTGAAAAACAATGATGATAGTTTGACTAAAATGTCGTCCACATGGTATGGCATCATCCCTGAAGGATTAGCTACATTACTGCACTCTATAGTTTTAATTCTTTAAAATTTGATATATTAATTCGACCGATTTTCATTAATTATCAGATAATCTCTCTTAAATTAAAAATTAAAACAATCCAAAAGTTATAACCACTCATATGTAGCCTGCAAGATGTGCATGCATTTTAAATATTAACAAAAAAATTATATAAATTTCGCATGATCCTAATTAGGGTTTTAATCTGTCATATTTTTCTATTTTATTTATATATAAAATTAAAATTTCCACCGTTTCTAATTGCAAAACAGTAATCACCACCCTTATTTATAAAGGATCGGAAAAATATATCAAGTCAATTAGTTCACTCTATCAACATTAAGAACTCAAGATAACTTCAAACATACAATTATGACCCATTTATTTTTTTAAAATTAAAAAAGATATTCGATTTGTGTCCAAGAATTGTTTTCTTCAAACTAATTTCCCCCCTCATCTTGAAACAAATCATTCTAAAATATTGAGAAACTATATCCACCATAAAAGAATGGGAAATATAAATTTAAAAATTCAGCCTATCTTCTATGAGAAAGGAAAAAAGATTAAATTTCGATAAAGTCAACATTTTACTAGAAATTCTATATTTATTGATTCTGTTCCTAATCTTTTCATAAATCATAATTAATCCAAAATAGACTCATGTAATTATTGGAAATAATATTGTTATTCTAATCTTTGTTCACTGAATATATAAAAGTATAAAACTAGTCCCACCACTGGAGGCGTAACTCAGTTAGTAGATGAACGAGCTTGAGATTTGAATAAATGACTCCCAAGTCAGCGGTTCGAATCAGACCAATGATAAAAACTTAAAAAAAAAAAATACATGGTCTAAATAGATTGATAGAAATAACATTAAAAAAAAACAAAAAAAGAAAGTCTCTGATTACAACATTATTATTAACAAAACATATTTCTCTCAGCAAGTATAAATTAATCACTAAAATAATTGCAAGATACAATGATTTTTAGAAAGGAAGAAAGATGCATATCCTTTCATTCTTAGTGAAGCCCGTAACTTACTGAGCTATCAATCAAAAGCTCGTCAAGATCTGAAAGATAAAGTATTTATGTCAAGGATCAAGATGTACTCATAAATTAACAATTTTTTTTTTATAGATAGAACAGTCCTACATGGCCAAAATTCAAAGATCAAGAGCTCAATCTCGTAATTCTCTACTAAACCAGGGTCCGGCTAGACATGACGCCGGTTCAGTTCGAACCGGAGAACTGAACCGGAACCGGTGTCCAAAAACTGGAACCGGAAAAACAGGTTCCGGTTCGCTTTAGAGCAGAACCGGATCAAAACCGGCGGTTCGGTTCCGGTTCGAACCAGCCGGTTCCTCCTTTTTAAAATTTTTTTTAAACCGACCATTGGAGGCCCAACGGTCGGCTGACGTCAGCAGACCGTTGGGCCTCCAACGGTTCACTTCTTAATTTTTTTTTCTTTTTCTTTTCTATAAATACTACCCCCCCCCCCCTCCATTCATTTTTCCTCACCCCAATTTCTTCAATTCTCTCAATTCTCAATTCTCTCTAAACTTTCAATTCTCTAATTCTCCAACTCCAAGTCTCCAAGTTTCCAATTTATATTATTTGCAATTACTAAGTTAGTAAGTTTCCAATTTATTTTATTTGTAATTACTAAGTTTCTAATTTATTTTATTTGCAATATTTCTTATTTCCTATTATTTAATTTGCAATTAGTCAATTACTAAGTTTCCAATTTCATTTATTCACAATTTATTTTATTTACAATTTATTTTTTAATTTATCATTTATTTATTTAATTTTATTTTGCGGGTGACACAATAAAATACATTTACCAATTACATTTTTATATGATTAATTTTTTAATGAAATACGATAAATATATATTAAAGGGAGGGGGGGGTGCGGTTCCGGTTCGGAACCGGCGTCATGTCTAGGTCCGGCTAATCCATTTGAAATTGATCTAACGGCTTGTATTAATTGAAAAAAGGAAAAATGAAAAAACTCGTTGTCCCATTCAACCGACCACTCTCTATACAAAATATCTTCTTCTCAGATTTCTTATCTTCCTCGTCTTTGACCTCCATTTTTGCTCAGTTTTCTCATCTTCCTCGTCTCTCTCTTTGACTTACATTTATGTTTGGATTTTTCATTTCACTTCAACTTCTATTTCTGTGATTTTCATCACAAACAATCACCGCCTCAGAATCAAGTTGATTTGTCCAGAGGTGGGTTTTCTGATAGATCAACGATGGAGGTTGTTGACAGGTCAGACGGGTCTTTGCACATGCTCAAAAGGGTTTATGGGTTGCAAAGACCCATCAGTTAAACTTTTTATTTCCTCTAAAGGTAAGTTTTTTTTTTTGTTTTTTGATTTCGTTTTCGTGTCTCGTTTGGTAATGTTTCAATATTTCTGTTTGTTTTGGTGAATCCACTCGAATCTTCTACAACAAGTATGTAGTCTACTCTCAATCTAATTCGGTGCTTTGATTTAATGAAAATACTTTTCTTCTTTCTCTATTTAGATCAAATTCGATCTAGGGTTAGGGTTTTTTTGTGAGAAATTGGTTCTGATAGTTCGAATTAATGATTGCATGTGTGCTTAATTGATTTATATGTATTATTTATCTTGAAATCCATCTGGACGAATGTAGCTTGTTCTGTTTCTGTTTTATTTCTTATTTATCTGGGTTTTTTTTAATCAATCATCCATGTTGATTTCATCATATCTAGTTTTGAGTTGAGGTTAAAAAAAAAATGAACACTCAACCCATGATTTGATTATGTTTCTGATCTTCAATGCAATCTATGAATTCCTCCAAATTAATCCACCCAATTTTAGTTACCAAGTCTAGTAGAGATCAGATAAATTTTTTGTAACACATTTTATCAAGCACTTTATATGCATTCGCAGATACATACATCAATACAGATAATGTATATGCATGACAATATAAGGAAGGCAAAGTTTGTTCAACTTTAATATGTTAGTTTCAAATTAACAATAGTGTGTTTAATGGTTGCAAAGTGCCAAAGTTTGGTTATTTGTTTTTCTAGGTTTGATGGATTTTTTGTTTTTGTTGATTGAATTGGGTAGTGTTTTTACACAAGTGTGATTTGTAGTGTGAATATGTGATACAAAAGTGCACTATAGTCACTGTGAGAAAATCAAGTGTTGCATCTGGTTTCTCCACTGAATTGACATCAAATACTTGAAAACGAAATGTGGGAGTTATTGATATTGATAGCAGTTTTTTTTTCATTACAATGATTATGTGAGTGAAACTCAATCTCGATACCTCTTGCACGACACCAAGAGACCTACTTGTTTGCTTTGGCTGAAAACTGAAATTCTCTTTTTCGGCTGAAAACTGAGAAATCAAGTTTGCTTTATGTGAGATTCGAGTTCTCTTCATTTCTTGCAGGATTTATTGTTTCTTGATCATGTGATTTGGAGATTGAGAAATGGCCAATTAGTATGACTATATCTGACTAGTGCCTTTTAATTACTTAACAATTATTCGTGGCTAACCAAAATAATTTTTATGATGAAGTTAATAAGAATTACTTGAAGGATATTGCAGAGCTCCTTCCTAATGAAGTGTCAACTATAGAGAAAAGGAAAGGGAACAAAGATCAGGTCCATCAGGAGAAGAAGCCTTCCATTGTTGTGATCTAAGGTCCAAAACCTGGCACACCAAATGATCTCTCGAGGAAGCGGCGGATACTCCTAAAATTAAAGCACAATACACCTAACCATTGTTTCATTGTGACCTTCTTCGTTGGCATTTAGAAGTTGAAAGATACATAGATGTATTACTTTACTTTCTTTGACATTAGCTTGTAACTTGTGCAGTATTGCATTTTGCTAATTCTATAACTCTAATATGTTGTCATTCTATATCAATAAGACAAGAATCTTCATGACTTTGAAGCTGATTATCTAACTTTCTGGATGGTATAGTGAGATTGATCTAATCATTTTGGAATCTAACAAGCATCCAATTTCCAACATGTTTCATAACCCGAACAATGTATATGTACAGATATAACCAAGAATGATGATATGGCGATAAAGTAATTAGAGTATACAAACGTTTTAAAATCATTTGATTAATATTTGAACACAATAGATATTGTTTATTTATAACATTATAAAATTGAATTGTATTAAATTGTATTGGACGTGATAGAGTGACTATATTGTACTAGGCCCAACATAGTGAATTTTTTTATTCAATTTTTGTAATTTATCTTCTCAATATATTGCAACACTAAATTGAGAGTTTTTTTTATACGTAATATTAGTTTTCATGAAATTAAATTGCATTTAATTATATTGCAAACTTGTTTTTGAGTGAAGTATTTACCGAAACCATAATAGTGGTTATAACTTACAAGTCAAATTTTGGCAATGGAAGAATTTTTTTTTAAAATTATTAATTTGGACTGTACATGGAATTTTTATAGGATGTAATATCACCACTCTCGATATTTCGTACTAAGGCACAAGGCACATCCATATATTGCTTCAACATAACTCCAGTTTGATATCATTCTAATTAAAAAGAAAACTTCAAACTTACTTCTAGAGAAGGAATTGTTTCCATATGCTTGATATAATTGTCAAACAATTCTTGCGGAATCTTTAAGTCATTCTCAGATAATTTTTCCACATGTTTGATATCGCTTTTAGACCATTTTTCCATATGATTGATATTTTTCTCGGACTCTTCCATAATATTTGTATGTGTATAAGAAGCAAATTTTAGGGTGTAAGAGTTAGGGTGTGTTTGGTATGATTTTTCAAGTAGAGCTTCTAGAGTAGATCTTTTTATAGTAGAGCTTCTAATGAGTAGAGATTCAAACAAAAAGGCTTTTGGTTGTGTAAATTACAAAAACAAATGTTGAAAAATAGATTTTGGTTATGTGAATTAACAAAAAAGTGTTGACAATGTATTTATAATAAAAGATTTTTATGGTGGAATATCTAAAATTTATAAAGAGTAGTTGAGACAATTCATATGTTCTAAAAAAACTCAAAAAAAACATTTTGAACACGTTCAAATTTTGGGATTCTCCTAGTAGACATAAAATAGCTTTTATAAAGGGTAATTGAGACAATTCATATATTAAAAAAACTGTTTCGAGTTTTACCAAACAACTAAAAAAAACTTCAAAATAGCTTCTAGTATTAAAAAAACGTTTTTGATCCTTACAAAAGCCATATCAAACATACATTTAAGAATTTGTTTTTTTCAACAAACAGATTACAAGAACGTGGTGTTTTTTTTTTTGGAAAAGGAATGTGGTGGCTTTAAATAGATTTACTTTGTAGAAGATTTTTTTTTCCTTAAACTGTATTATAAAATTAATAATTTAGACAAAGGACAGAAAATGGGACATGTGTCTACTTTATATTTGGACTCAAATCACCTGTCCAAAAATGATGTCTCAATTTGTGTCAGACTAACCAAATTGGGACATGTGTCTACATTTATGGAAGAAGTTGAAAAAAAAATTAAATGTAGACACATGTCCAATTTGATTTGTTATAAACAAATTTGGACACCATTTTTGGATAGGTGATTTAAGTCCTTTATATTTCTATTGAAATACATTAAGTTTCCATACATGATAAATTCATGTATGGAAACTTCGGAAATGTGTCGTGAAAATGATTAAAAGTCAAAATTTCAAAAATCATAAAATTGTTACCAAAGCCGAAAAATATTAAAGCTATAAAGATAATTACCAAAGTCGTGAAAGTGGTTAAAAATCAAAATGTCAAAAATCATAAAATGGTAACCAAAATAATAAAATGGTTACTGGAGCCGTAAATGTGGTTACAAAAACCGTGAAAATGGTTACCAAAACAGTTAAAATGGTTACGGGATAAAATTTTCAAAATTTAAAAATGGTTACCAAATCCGTAAACACGGTTACCAGAGCTGTGAAGGTGGTTACCGTAGCCGTAAATATGGTTACAAGTCAAAATTTCAAAAATTGTAAAATGGTTAATAAAGTCGTAATAATGGTTACCAAAGCCGTGAAAATGGTTACAAGTCAAAATTTCAGAAAATGTAAACTAGTTACCAAAGCCATAAAAATGGTTACCGGAACCGTGAAGGTGGTTACCAAAACCGTGAAAATTGTTACAAGTCAAAATTTTAAAAAAAAAATGGTTACCAAAGCCGTACAAATGGTTACCAAAACTGTGAAAATGGTTAATAGTCAAATTTTCAAAAATTTAAAAATGGTTATCAAAGCCGTATAAATGGTTACCAGAGCCGCGAAGGTGGTTACCATATCAGTGAAAATGGTTACAAGTCAAAATTTAAAAATTGTAAAATGGTTACCAAAACCGTAAATATTGTTACCGGAGCAGTGAAAATGGTTACCAACACCGTGAAAATTGTTACAAGTCAAAATTTTAAAAATTAAAAATGGTTACCAAAGCCCTACAAATGGTTATCGGCGCCGTGAAGGTGGTTACCATATCCGTGAAAATGGTTACAAGTCAAAATTTAAAAAATTATAAAATGGTTACCAAAGCCGTAAAGATGGTTATCGGAGCCGTGAAGATGGTTACCAGAACTGTAAAAATGGTTACCAGTCAAAATTTTAAAATTTAAAAAATGGTTACCAAAGCCTTACAGATGGTTACCGGAGCCGTGAAGGTGGTTACTATATCCGTGAAAATGGTTACAGGTCAAAATTTCAAAAATTAAAAAATGGTTACTAAAGCCGTACAAATGGTTACCAAAGCCGTGAAGGTGGTTACCATATCCGTGAAAATAGTTACAAGTCAAAATTTCAAAAATTGTAAAATGGTTACCAAACCGTAAAGATGGTTACTAGAGCCGTGAAGATGGTTACCAAAACCGTGAAAATGGTTACAAGTCAAAATTTGAAAAATTAAAAAACGGTTACCAAAGCCGTACAAATGGTTACCGGAGCCGTGAAGGTAGTTACCATATCTGTGAAAATGGTTACATGTCAAAATTTCTAAAATTTAAAAATGGTTACCAAAACCGCAAACTGTGAAGGTAGTTACCAAAGCGGTGAAAATAGTTACAAGTCAAAATTTTAAAAAATTAAAAAAATGGTTACCAAAGCCGTGAAGGTGGTTACCAAAGCCATGAAAATAGTTAAACGTCAAAATTTCATAAAAAATGGTTACTAAAGCCGTATAAATTGTTACTGGAGCCGTGAATGCAGTTACCATAGGCGTGAAAATAGTTACTAGTCAAAATTCCAAAAATTGATAAATGGTTACCAAAACAGTAAAAATGGTTACCACATCCGTAAAGGTGGTTACCAAAACCGTGAAAATGGTTGCTGATTAAAATTTCAAAATTATGAATTTATCTTAATTAAATATACTTATTTAATTTATAATATAATTTTTTATTATTTAACTTATTTTTTAAGTTCTATTTTTTTTTTTTTAGATTTAGGGAGCAGCCGGCTGTTCCATTAATTTGTCTTTTTTGTTGCCACTTGGCAGCCATTCATTGAAGGACCAGAGACTATTCATCCTTGTACATGCAGTGATTTTTATTCCCCGGCATGACAGCCAACCCCACTAAACCATCATACAAGCCTCTATTAGTCAGGAGTCAGGACAGCAGTATTCAGGTTTCAGGAAACAAACGAAGAAAAATATTATTTTTTATCATATTGTCCATCGGAGTGTCAATAAATTGATTGTCACAGCAATTTTGGAAAGTGTAAAACCAGAACCCAAGTGAATCATCAAAATCTTGTGTGAAGCAAATAGGGTTGGGCACAGTCTGATTTGGTCCGGTTTCGATATAACCGAATCGAATCAAAAATTTCGATATTTTGAAAATTAGGACTAATTTAGACCATTCTTTTTTCAAATCAAACCAAACCAAATTATATTTATTCCGTTCGGTCTAATGGTTTTTGATTTGAAATCCAAATCCTTGACTATTTAAAAAATATATAATTATATATGGTATGATAAAATGAGCGATTCATGTATAAAATAATAAAATATATTTAAATATAATATTTAAAATTCAAACAAAACCATCTTGTTGGACCAAATAAAGTAATAATATATCTTCAAAAATAAAATAATACACCGGAAGCTAAAAAATAGAGGCTTAAAGACCATTATAGGGTCTAAATAGAATAAAATTTTGACCAAAAAATTTAAAAATATAAATAAACTGCACGCTTTCAGACATGTTCTAATTAGAGGAGAAAAACAAATACAACTAATAAATAAATATAGGAAAATGATGTCCTCCGGATAACACTTCCATATCCTCCACTTTTCCAAACATTAAATCTACAAAATAATAAAATAGGGTTTTTAACTTTATCTTTTTATTTTTAAATTCTATTAAAAAGTTTTGATTGTGACATGTAATACAGTAATAAGTAATAGTAATTATTAAAGAAATTCGATTTACGGTCCGATCTGAATTTAATATGTTTGGACCATAGATTGAACCAGACCATATTGTTTTACTATAATAAAGCCATACTTTTTTTTTAAGTACGAAACCAGAGCAAATCAAATGGTTCGGTTATGGGCTTTTTTGCCCACCCCTAGTTTAACTATAGTGGCTAAATAATAACTATGGCAGTTGATTTAAAGCTCCAATTCCAGACCGTTTGATCTTCTTCCATAGACCACATAAACATCTAGCTGGCACTCAGCCCAGAACAAGTTAATACATCCAATTAATTCTATCCATAAAAAGCATAGCACCAACAAATCAAGCCCAAAATAAACAAAAACAATTTTAGTTTACAAATTATACAAGCTTAAATCTTTAGTCTCTTTTCAATATTTTTGCAAGTAATGCAGTATTTTTATTCCCAGAATATTATAATTAAAAACAATAGTCCAATTTAAACAAACCCCATCAAGGAATTGACAAAAGCAAAGATCAAAAAATCATACCCGAGTGGCCTTTCTGAGCTGCAACATGAAAGGCATTCGTGGCAGATTGGTACTGATTTGACAACATCAAAATCACAAAACTTGAGCGAGTAACTGAACACCTCCTGCATGTAATTATCCATCAGATCAGACACCAAAGAGCATTTCTCCTCTTTGGTTACCTTTTTAACACATAGTTTGATCTGAGGAAAAGAGCATTTCTCCTCTTTGGTTACCTTTTTAACACATAGTTTGATCTGAGGAAAAGAGCATTTCTCCCCACCGGTATAACCGGTTACAAGTAAAAAAAACTTTAATCAATTTTAATTAACTCAAAACATTAAGCTAATTAGTAAAATATAAGCTTGGATTAGAGATGGCAGTATTCCCCGTGGGGCTGGGGCCCCGCGGGGCTCCGCCCCGATTGGGGCGGGTATGGGGGATAATATTCGGGGACGGGGACGGGGACGGGGATGGGGACAAAGTCTTGTCCCCGAAAGTGAAGCGGGGCGGGGACGGGGGAAGCACTCCCCGCCCCGACTCCGCCCCGATATATATATATATATATATATATTAATATTATATACATATATATATATATATATTTATATATTTATAATATAATATATAATATTTAGATTTTTAAAATTATTTAAACATAAATTGTTTTTTATTTAACTAAAAAAAATTATTCATTTCCCGACTATATTTACGTATGTTTAGATTCTAAATTTTAGAAGTTGGTTGTTTTATGAAATCTTTACGGGGAATGGGGCGGGTATGGGGAAGGCACCTCCAACGGGGAATCCCCGACCCCCGCCCGCTTCTCTTAATGCAGGGATGGGGACGGGGATGGGGACGGTTTTGAGGGGCGGGGATGGGGATGGAAAAGCATTCCCCGACCCCGACCCGCCCGTTGCCATCTCTAGCTTGGATTCAATTTCTTCCTCAGTGAAACTAAAATAAATAATAAATATACTTGTTAGGTACAAATAGAGCTCCCGTTGGAGACTAGATCCTAGAGCTTGACACTTGAGATTTAACATCTTCTTCGCAATTCATTCTCTTTCTTCTCTCTCCATTCGATCATCACAATTAGGGATGGCAAAAAGAGTGGGTTCTAGACCTGGATACCCATTAGATCCGGAATGAAACCGCATAAATAAATAAATAAAATTAGGTCAAATTCTCACCTATTATAATTCACTTCTCACCGCTTACTCCACTCCCATCTCAAGACAGACAAAAAATAAAAATTTGCTCACCTTTGGTCGTTTTGCTCACCGATTCCAGTCTCCACACTCTTGCCTTTGTCACCGGCCTCCGCCGCCTCTCTCTCATCTTCACTGCCGTCTCTCTCTACTCATTCTGTCTTGCTTTGTGGTTTTGTCTGTAATTGTTTTTTTCAATTATCTAACATTGTAGAGGTAGTAAGTGTAAACTAATCATAATTCAGCATCTGATCTTATCAAGTCTTTATCAAGTGGATTTACATCTCCTGTCCTTCCTAACAGATTTGATGAGTCAGCT
The DNA here is from genome assembly GCA_033220585.1 of Dipteronia sinensis. Taxonomy (NCBI): domain Eukaryota; kingdom Viridiplantae; phylum Streptophyta; class Magnoliopsida; order Sapindales; family Sapindaceae; genus Dipteronia; species Dipteronia sinensis. The sequence continues at coordinate 71,338,190 of CM065638.1, read as the reverse complement.
TGGTCTAGGCAGCAAGTCTGTTAGGAGGTTGGTACAAAATATGATCAGCTCTTTTGTGTCAGTGAGAAGCAGATGATCATCATTGATTGATCAAAAGGTCTATGAAAAGCTTCCAGAAACATTATATATAAGCTCTCTTGTAATTGACAGATTCATTGAATCAAGAAAAGACAATAACAAATATTCTCAGATTCTTCTTTTTCTTTTCTCTCGTTTTGCTCTGTTTTTATATTTGTGTTTTCTCTATTTGTATCACAGTAAGAGTTCAAGCCTCACGGTCTCCAATTCCCCACCATTCTCTTTCTTCTTCTCTCTTCATCATCATACCATCATTTGGGTTTGAAAGAAAGTGTCTCTGTTTTTCTCTCCATGGCGGATAACTCCACATTCCTATTTTTACCTATTGATCCACCATATCATGTTTCGTTGGATGAGAATAATACTGTTTATGCATTTATTTTGGCGGGCATTTTAATCATCAGCCTCGTTGTCCCATTCCTTGGATGGTTCTTCTGTTGTAGGTCACTTAATCCAGAAACGAATTCGAATTCCGGAGATATTGAGATGGTGTCCGTTGATCCTATGGTTCAGGACAACATTCCAAGTTTCAGGTTGGAATCTACTTCTTCACTGCAATATCAAGAACCCAAGTGCATGCTGTGTCTAAACGAGTTCATGCTTGGGGAGTCTCTGGTGTCGTTACAACCATGCGGTCACACGTTCCACTCGACTTGTAATCGAAGTTTCATATCACATGCAGATGCAGTTATCCGTCCTTGTCCTTTGTGTCGACATCCTATTAGCAACTAGCTGTTGTTCAATCTGTGTATTAAATTAGTTTATAATTATTAATAGAGGAAATTGCAAGAAATGCTCATAAAATATATGAGTTTATTGTTTTTAGCCAAATATAAATTTTTGATTATATTTATCATATTTATGCTTGAACTTCCAAATATATCCTTATTTTGTCTTTACTTCCTTCAATATTTCCCCCCAAAAATAAGTTCTCTTATTTCCAAATCCCTCCAATTTGTTTTCCACCCAAAACATACACTTTCTCTCCCTCTCTCTCACGAAATTTTTAGCTCACTCTCCCTCTCTCTCACGAAAATTTTCAGATCTCTCTCTCTCTCACGAAAACATACACTCTTTTACTGTTGAAATCTTCAATCTCGGTCTCACGAAATCTTCAATCTTGGCAAGACGAAGTCTCAATCTCGGTCTCACGAAATTTCTTGGCAAGAAGCTGAAATTTTGTGGGCAAGAAGCTGAAATTTCTGGGCAAGAAGCTGAAATTTCTGGGCAAAAACACCACCATTCGAAGCTGAAATTTCTAGGCAAAAACACCACCATCTGAAGCTGAAATTTCTGGGCAAAGACACCATCATTCGAAGCTGAAATTTCTGGG
>CM065638.1:71166537-71330442 GCA_033220585.1 Dipteronia sinensis | reverse complement strand
GGCACTTTGCTGAAAATGTGAAGAAGCGATTTCACAGAAAAGATGTTGCCAGCTTAATGGGCAAAGCCGCTAGAGCGTACACTGAATTCAAATATAACCGGTACATGGGTGAGTTACGTAACCTGCACAAGAAAGCGTTCGATTATGTTGAATCTGCCGGTCCACACAAATGGTCTCGTGTACACTGTCCCCAACGAAGGTTCAGGGTGATGACAACAAATGTTGCAGAGTGCATAAACTCATGCCTTAAATTCGCACGACAACTCCCTATGTTGACATTGGCAGAGTTCATTAGGAATATGTTACAGCGTTGGTTTCACGATCGACTTCGAGCTGCACAGTCTATGCGTCATCTGTTGACCGACGCATCACATCTTGTGATGCTACAACGGGTCGAGAAGTGCGGTTATATGACCGTCAATCCAGTGGACTGGAACATTTTCTGTGTCAAACGGTCCGGAAAACAGTGGACTGTTGACTTAGCCCGGAAGACATGCACATGCAACAAATTCCAAATGGATCATTTTCCGTGTTCTCACGCACTCGCAGCGGCAAGGTACATTAACAGTATAAAATTATACCCTATATTAAGCAAGCGTGATTGTCACTTTTTTCATTGGTTTTGCAGGGAGCGGAATTTGGATTTCACATCGCTGTGTTCGGACTACTACAAGAGACAGACACTTATTGATGCATACACAGTTCCTATTATGCCTGTTGGCCATCCTTCTTCATGGGTAGTGCCGTCCGACATCGCTGAGCGGGTGGTTTTAAATCCAAAGACCAAGAGACAATCAGGTCGCCCGATGGAGGGTCGACATGTATCGTCTTCCGAGAGGACAACCACCCAATCGTGTAGAAGATGTGGACAATCAGGTCATAATAGCAGGAGGTGTTCTAATCCGCCCTTGATTAATGAAGGTCCGAGCAGAATTGTTCCCGAGGAATACCGTCGTAAGTGTAGCGTATGTCATCAAGTTGGACATAACAAACAGACGTGCCCACACAAGGAATCTGCTGAGGAGTGAACCGAGCCGTTCATACTTATTGTTTAATTGAGTTGGGGTGTTAATTATTACTTGTTTTATTGTATGATATGAAATGCGTGTGTTGTACTTGTAAATGAAAACACTTTAAATTTTAAACAAAAAATTTATAATTTGAAAGTTCATTACTATAATTGTTTGTACATCGACAACTACAACATCTAATGTGGCTTGGAGTTACAAAAAATCTCCACAGCCATCTTCTCCCGTATGGTGCACATATCTTCTTCTGACCAGTCGAACGTCATCCTGTTCGCCAGTACGTACTCCATCAATCTCAAGGTATGAGCACCACAGTTACCCCTGCGACTCAGCACATGAACAACCGTTACAATAGAAGTTGAATAAAACAAACTTAAAGTTTAAATGATGTTCGTACAGTCATACCCTATAGTCTGTTGGGGCACATGTGTTGTAGACACCATGCTTACCCCAAAGGGCCTATTCCGCTTCTGATACTTCACCTCGCCCGTTGGTCTGGCATCGTGAAACCCCACCTGATGCAACATCGAGGGTATAAACCACCGCAATGGAGCGACCTGCTCTTTCCTGATCTGTAGGGGGACTTCCTGTCTGAACGGGTTTAGCAGGTGGATCTTCCCGACAGTAAGGTCAACGCTGGCCACGAGCCAATGCTGGCCACCAACGTTGCACGGAATAAGGACCTGTACCAAGTGTTCAAGATATTGTTATGGTCAAAATAAGAATTTTTAATTAAACACATTGAAACCATAACTGTATTTTGCTCACCGCGTCAACCTCGTGCCATGGTCGGTTCCCTACCGGGAGCAATCCACGTACCGTCATCAGATCTTCAGGGGACCACCTGTACTTCAACACAGACCAGTTTTTTGGGGCTTTGCCCACAGCATCGCGAGGCATGATTCTCCGCCACTGAAACTCCAGCATTGACTGAAAATAGACAACGAACTGAAACGTTAGAAACATGATGAAACACAACAAACAGACGTGTGAAAACAGTACATTTGAAACACTTACATAGAACTGAGAATCTAGTAGGTTCATCCTCTGAATGTAGACAGTGGGGAATGCTCGTTGACGCTTCCGTAAAATATGCAGGTACGCGCCAATATGCTGACAATATAAACATTATACATTGTTAGTATTCTTCCATAAGTTAAACAAACTTAAAAGACAATCAAAGTAAGGAAAGTACCGTGTCCTCCAACTCCATAAAGTTGGTTTGCAACCGGTGGAACCAAGTCACAGGCACGGGGGTCATCAGATCCACATCACGTCTGTGTAATTTTCAATTATTTAGGAATACAACTAATTTAACTTAGGTGTTTCAAAATAAATTCACAATATTTTAATACTTACAATTCCCCCGTCACGTTCCTCTTGTAGGCTTTGTAAGCCGCAAGCTGGTCAGCGTCTACCAATCCATCGGGCCTGAATGTATGTGCTGATGACATGGGCAGTGTCCTTGGCCTCTTCGGCCGACAGGGGTCAGTGTATAGGCTCATCAACTGCTAGCCTCGTTTGCGCATCCGCTGCTGCCTATGCTGACTGTGGATTGGGGGGTGTTGGGAGGAGGAACTCTGTCCCCGTGGATCACGTCGAGGGCTCCGGTGGGATGGGTTGTGTCGGGATGGACCGGCAGTGTCACTAGGGGGTGAGGTGTGACGGGATCGAGTAGAGGAGAGCGGTGTCGGATGGACCGTAGGGGTGCTCCCTATGGATCGCCTGGTCAAGTCAGGAGTGTGGACTGTACGGGAGGAGGGACTCTGACCCAGTGGACTGAACGGGTCCGCTGTGTGGTCCTGGATATAAACAGGAGGATCCACATCCTGTACCTCCATAAGCAGCGGATACTCTAATATCGCCTGGTTAACTGTCTCCCCAAATACTCCTGTATCCGTGCCACCAGGGACTTGCATCTGCTGGTCTCGTACTGTATCTCCAGCTGTTGGACCCTGTGTCTGAGGTCCATCAGCCTCCGTCGTAGGTCCGGTGGCTGGGTCTGTCCCTCCGTCTCTGTCTGTACGGGGAGAGTCTTGATCATGGGAGGGTGGACCATCCCTGCCAGACCGTGATGTCGAACCCCACCGCCCCCGGAGAAAGTCCATCACCTCCCTATGCTGCCTATCCCGTTCCCGATCACTCTTCCGGATATCCTCCCGTAACGCAGCGACTGCATCCATCACATCTTGGATTTTTTGTTCCAAACGATCCTGAAACAAAATCATTATTGTCAGTACTAAAACCCAACACTTGTTTCAACATAAATAATGCATTACACCATTTTTTACATACCTGGCGATGCCCTCCGACGTCTTCTCGTGAATGTACTCCACTGGGCATCGCAAAGCGAACCTGTCTGCGCCTAAGAGGACTCCCAGCGACAAACTCCGGGACCGAACCCTCCGTATCCGGCCTGTGCCTGAGGGGACTCCCACCGCCAAACTCATGGTCGGAACCCTCCGTATGACTGGGTCCGGCAGTCGTATGATGTAAGGGATCCGGTACCGAGCCGTCGTGTCCATCGGCAGCCATATATAGACTGCCTCCCTCATTTATGCCCTCGTAGTACCGTGCAACCCTCTCAGCTGCTGTCGGCACCAGTGCAGTCCTCGTAAACATCTGAAATCGTGGTTAGACCATTCTATTTGTATAATCGTAATATGTAAACACTTTAACACAATAGATCCTTACCCTGGCTAAGAAAATTTTTTGTCCAGCTTGTCCGACCTTGGTTGAGTTTGCAACTGCCATTTCAGAATACGGGGGGACAACTCAATCTCCCTACGAGTCCCAAATCGGGTCCCAAGCTCGGGGATAACCTCATACGCAAATACCTATGTAAAAGAACAAGTTATTCAGAATCCAATCATTTATTCCGTAACTCATGGAAAAAAAATTTCAGGTTTTCAAACGATACAAATTCTAAATTCTCACCAACAGTGCGTGAGCTAGACCGTAAATGTTGTACGTCTCCACCGTGTGAACGTCAATGCCCTTTTCATGCTGTCGTCTCTCATACCGCACACGTCGACCGTTTAAGGCATTCTTGAATCCAATAATGGACTGCCTATACACGTGGGCACCCCACGGGAATGCATCAAAAGCGTCCAAATCCTCGACTAGCCGGATCTGCCATAATGGAACTTTCTGTCTCTCGTCCAACCCCATCAATATCCAGTTTAGCATATAAAGGAGGCACAGCTTCACAGCATCGTACTGCTCCTCAAATACACCGATCCGTAGAACAACTTTCAGCTGTTCATAATCCACATCAGCTGCACCATTGAAATACCGTTGTTGTATCCCGTTCTGAACCATCTCATACCTCGTCGTGTCGGGAATCACTCCAAACTTCAATCCGGTGATCAGACAGAATTCAACCTTGGAGAACCGGACCGAACGAGTACCTAACATAAATCTCATCTCATCCTGCGGCCCATCGTGATGTAGCTCGCGCAATAGCAGTCGATGGACTACGCTACCCGAAAACTTCATCCCCTGATCCATCCTCAGGAAATGACCAAAACAAGACTCTGTATACCGACGTCGGTCTTCGACCTTGAATTGTTCTGGTACACTGTCTAGTGCGACGTCGATATCTTTAAGGTCGCTGAAATGGTCATGCCGAGTTATTTTTCCATCGTACCATTCATCCTCTGGAGTTTTAAGCAAATCCTTTAGTTCACTACTCATCTGCATTTTCATAGAAAGAATGCATCAGTAAACTGTAAAAGGCTAGGACATAATAATATAAAATAGCAGAGAAGCAGTTTCAAAAAGCTCGGACTCATATTGAAAACGCTCGGACAGTGTGAAAAAAGCTCGGACACAGTTGGAAAATGCTCGGACTCATATAAAAAAAGCTCGGGCACAGTTTGAAAAAGCTCGGGCACAGTTTGAAAAAGCTCGGGACCAGTTTGAAAACGCTCGGACTGTTGAAAAAGCTCGGACACTGTTTCAAAAAGCTCGGACACGTGTTGAAAATGCTCGGACTGTTTAAAAAGCTCGGACTCGGTTTTAACAAGCTCGGACTCAGTTTAAAAAAGCTCGGACTCGGTTTAAACAAGCTCGGACTCAGTTTAAAAAAGCTCGAAAAATCTTTCAAAAAGCTCGGAAACTGTTTCAAAAACCTCGGACACGTGTTGAAAATGCTCGGACTGTTCAAAAAGCTCGGACTCAGTTTTAACAAACTCGGACTCAGTTTAAAAAAGCTCGAAATTTTTTCAAAAAGCTCGGAAACTGTTTCAAAAAGCTCGAACACGTGTTGAAAATGCTCGGACTGTTGAAAAAGCTCGGACTCGGTTTTAACAAGCTCGGACTCAGTTTAAAAAAGCTCAGAAAATTTTTCAAAAAGCTCGGACACGTGTTGAAAATGCTCGGACTGTTCAAAAAGCTCGGACTCAGTTTTAACAAGCTCGGACTCAGTTTAAAAACGCTCGAAATTTTTTCAAAAAGCTCGAACACGTGTTGAAAATGTTCGGACTGTTCAAAAAGCTCGGACTCAGTTTTAACAAGCTCAAACTGTCTAAAAAAGCTCTGCAACTGTTTGAAAAAGCTCGGACTCAGTTTCAAAAAGCTTGGACACTGTTTAAAAAAGCTCGGGCTTTTTTAAAAATCTCGGGCACTGTTTCAAAAAGCTTAGAAATTGTTTTAAAAAGCTCGGCCACATTTTAAAATAGCTCGACAATAGTTTCAAAAAGCTCGGCCATTTTCAAAAAGCTCGGAACCAGTTTGAAAAAGCTCGAAAACCCAGAAAAAGCTCGAAAACCCTGAAAAAGCTCGGAAAACGTTTTAAAAAGCTCGGAAAAAACTCTTAAAAAGCTTGAATAAGCTTGAAAAAAGCTCGGAATCACCTTGAAAAAGCTCGGGAACCCAGATCTTCAACGGATTTACAAACCCTAACCTAACCCACAACCATTCTCAGATCAACAAACAAACATAATCTACAAGTTTAATCAACAACCAACATCAAACATGAACTTATTACAAACAAAATCAACAACATAATCTGACTCAACTTACCGTCGATTGAAGATGCTCTCGTCTGAACACCCGATAAACACTGTTGTCCTACCGCTGGTTACTTCGACGTCTTTTTCAGACGGAAAACCACTGATCTTCCAACGCCGGTTCTTTTTCCAAGAGATGTTTTCTCTCTCTGGTTTTTCTCACTAGGTTTGAAAACGACAAAAACTCACTTGGAAGGGGTATTTTTGTCTGGACACCTATATTGGTGCCTTTTAAACATGAATTAGTAATGTGGTGATATTTGCACAACACCCACCACAAATAGTGCTATTTATTTTTTGACCCCTATTTATATATATATCTTCCTTTTCACGGCCGATTATTACACAGTTACACATGTTGAAATTACATTTTTCAGTAAGCGAACTCTGGTGAAATCCAAATTTCATTGTCTCTTCTTACGAACCACATAGAAAGTAGGTTAATTTAATCAACCAAAACAATTTGTCAGTCAAATTGCTCAACAACAATACGAGGAAACAAATAATGATCATCAGACAAAATGATCAAATGCACAATATGCCCCAAAACCAGCACACCCTTTTGCCGAATCAGACAGCAAAAACCAGAACAGCTCGAAACTTGAAATCCAAACAGAAAAATCCCAAACCAAAACTAATTTAATCACATACCCATTAAAGTTTGACAAGAATCCATCACATTTCAAAAATCACATTTAAAAACAAAAATCAACACTCCACAAACAAATTCACTCCTTTAAAGTAATATAAGTTTTCATCAAAAAATCCAGATTCCAACTAAAAGACAATCAAAGTATGCAGAGATCACGGCAATCAAATAAGGAGGTGTAAAGGCCCCAAAAAAGAATTTGCCTGTAGTTGATCGAGCACCCCAAAACACAAAACACAGTTATCAAAATGACCTTTTATTCAGTATATTTTGCATTTAATTTTATGTGATTTGGAAACTTGTTAAGACATAAGGGTATAACCATATAAGATAGGTAATAGAAAATAAGGGCAAATTGCACTGAACACCTTCAGGTTTGGACAAGTTACACTTAACTGAAAAGATTTTGTTATTATATGCTAACACCCCCAAGACTTAAATTTGATTTTAAAAATACCCTAAATGCCCCTAGTTATATTATTTTATACTTTATTTTTACCTTTTAACCAAAAACTTTATAAACTTTAATAAAATGAAAAAATTAAATAAAAATATGATTCATTAATTAAATAAATAGTTTTTTAAAAAATAAATAAATAATTAAGAAATTAAATAAATAAATATTTTTAAAAAATCTAATAAATAAATTGTTTTTTTTAAATAAATAATATTTAAAAATTAAATAAATAAATAGTTTAAAAAATAAATAAACAATTGAAAAAATTAAAAACATTAATTTTTTTATGGAAATTTGGTGTGTTGATGAAATTTTGTGTGTTTGTTAAGAAAAAAATAGAAAAGACAATCGTTATGTGTTTACTTGTTTGGTGGTGGTGGCAGCCTGGTAGGTAGGTTTTACTTGTGTTGGATGTTTGGTTGATGGGTTTGGGTGGTTTTGTTAGGTTATTTGGGTTTGGTTTCGGTGTTGGACTGTTGGGAGATGGAGGATTTGGTGGGTTTTTGGGTTTGGTTCTGGTTTCTGGGTTCTGGTGTTGGTGATGATGGTGGTCTGGGTTTGGGTCTAGGTGTGATGACGATGATGAAGGTTCAGTTATGGCAGTCTGTTGTATTTTTACATGTACCTTGAATCTTGATCTGTACAAAAATAGCTCATTAAACAAGGTCAATGCATTTACTGTTAATCACACAAAGATATGTTATAAAATTTTTAGAATAATCAAGAAAAGCAGGAGTTAACAGTCCATGTTTTCACTAAATATGAAAAAAAAATGCTCAAATTCAAAAGTCTGTAAAATCTAGAGATTCCGGATGCAAACATCAAACATTCACACTCATCAGGAATTAGATTCCCAAATGAGAAAAATTTGCAGCCAATGGTCACTGTTTGTGTGAGTCATATACGCAATGTATGAGTGTTGTGGTGGTGGTGAGAATAATGTAATAAAAATGAAAGAGTAGGGTCAAAGGGTTATTCTGTTTCTAGGGTTGGTTGGTGTGTTGATGACTTGATGTTGATTTTCTGGGTTTGGATGTTGATGGTGATGAACCGATGAAGTTGTTAGAAATTGTTTTTTTTTTCTTTTCTTTTTTTCTGATTATCTCCACCGTCCATCTCAGAGATGGACGGCGGAGATTGAATTTGGAGATAATGATGATGGTGATGAATTGATGTTGAATCTTTTTTTTTTTTAATTATTTTTAATTAAAAATTAAAAAAGAGAGATAGAAGGGTATAATAGTATTTGTATTTTTAATTTACAATTTTATATATTAATAAATAAAAAATTAACAAGTGGCATGTTTTTATGTTGAAAGATAAAAATATCCCTAGAATAGTTAAGTTGGATTAATGGTTGATTAAATAGACCAATTTGATGTCTTTTTAAAAAGTAATGGACCAAAGCTTATAAAAAAACAAACCTGATTAAAAAATTGATCTTTCATTAAAATTTAGGAATTAAATTGATAATACACCTTAAAGGTAAGCAAGGCCAACATAAACAAAACATAACGGCCCCAAAAGCAGTCACCAACTTAAATGTCTTTTATTTCATGCCCACTTGGATTTCAGATGCAATGTGTGGACGTTATAGGGATTGTTTTGTTGGCTTAAAATGAAAACAGTAAATTGGTGAGAAATTGAAATTGATTTATTCTAGGTTTGGCCAAATCTTCACTGCCAAACAGCCAAAGTGCCAAATTAAGCTAGCAATGATGGCTTATTTTTTATTTGATTTTGATCATGTTTTATCACCGCCAAACGAAGTCAACAATGATGTGCTTCTGAATCGTGATGGAACAATGTGACAATGTGTTGTCGATGAAGATTTTTATAGGAGTGGTGCAATTTACTTTTTTTTTCTTGGGTTGAAAGATACATATAACTTATTGACGTAGGAAGATTTATATAATTAGCTTGGCTATTTAGTTTGTTTTTGTCAATGAGGGTAGTTATATCATTTATGTGTGGCTATTTTGTTGTGTTTAGAGTTTTGTATTTGGACTTGTAAGAGGATATAAATACCTTTGTTAGCTTTTGTAAAAGCGGTCGAATATTTTTGATATTAGACTTGTAATTTCTGGATTGATTCCGGTTAGCTAAGGATTTGGTTTGAACCTTCCATTTCCGCTGCATCACTTATTTCAAAAAAAGAAAGAAAAAGAAAGATACATCTAACCCAATCATCTTATTTATATTACTAGGTTTGGCAACACTTGCTTAGATTGATTATTGATATTCATGGTTGGTGTTGAATGATAAAACATTACAAAAGAAAAATCAATATGTATTTATTTTAAAATACAACTACTACCGGGACTTGAGGAGATTAATTAGACTCTACAAGAAAACTCTCCACACATACTTGTAAAATGCGCATGGTGAGATTCAAACCCCTGACCACTAGGCGTGGAGGGGAGTTGCTCAACCATCTCTACTAAGAGGTAATGTGCTCCCCACTTTTTAAAAGTTTGATTTAATTAAATAAAATTTTATCAATTTTTTTGATTTATTTCCAAATCTTAATACTCCCTATCACTGAGAATGATTTATTTTTTCAACTAATTATATTTATAGTTTTTTTTCCTTCTTCTTATTTCATGGTTGAAAAGAAAAAAAAAACTGGGCTGCAATGCTTGATATCATTCTCAAACAATTTTTACAAAAATAGAATTGTTGGGACCTGCCAAAATAAAACAATATATGTGCAAATATACCAAATAATTACACCCACAAAATGGGAGAAAACTCCCAACACATACTTATAAAAAGCGTATGGTGGAACTCAAACTCCTCACCAATGGAAGATATGTACACTATCATTTCTGCTAAGAGGTGATGTACGAGTTTAAGAGTTGAGAATTTTTTTTTCAAGAAATAGATCACAAGAACGTGAGTTTTTTTTTTTTTTTTGAAAAGGAATGTGAGGTTTTATTTTATTTACTTTATAGAAGATTTTTTTTTCTTAAACCGTGTGTTTTTTTAAGTAATTTTAATAAAAAAATAGAACTAAATAATTAAAAAAATGGGACATAAATAGACCACTACTTGTGTGCCAATAGCTCTACTCTTATAAGTTTGATTGAAACTATAATTGATATAATGATATTATGAAAATAAAACTCTCTACTCCACCTAAAAGTTCAATACATAACATTAAGAAGGCAATAATAAGGCAATAATAGAGATACATTAGGTTCTGTCATATAGTAAGAATAACAAATGCAATTGAATAAAAGATATATATAATTTTGGTTTTTACAATATTTGAATAGTATGATAAGATAGATGAATATCTTGTCTTTCTTCCAGTCTTCTTTAGGTTTATGAGGCTACAAAACCACCTAGTTTGATTCTCTTGATTACTGCATCAAACACAGTCTTCACATTCTGTATTTTGGATCCATCGGAAGCGTATAATCAAATACGGCTTATCATCACATAAATCATCACTAATTAAGTATTTTAATTCTCAATGACAAGAGTTTGTCAAATGGCATTTTTTTCCTAAAGCAACTTTTTGCACTGTTTAGCCTAGAGATGCACATTTGGGGAATGAGGATGGATATAGGTCCCTCCATCCCCATACCTACTTCCCAGACTCTTCCCCCATCCACATCCGTTTCCTCATTTGGGGAAAATGGGATGAAAATTTTTGAGGGGAGGTATATCCATCCCCAATCCCAGTTTCCTGTTTTCTCCGTTTTTCCCCATTTTCCCTGTATCCCCGTTTCCCCATTCTCCTGTTTGATTAAAAATTTAAAAAAATATATTTCATTACAAATACAAACTAAAATCCATTAGTGCATTACAAATACATAATAAAATCATAAAGTGTGCATTACAAATACATAATAAAATCATAAAATGTTACATAATATATATATATATATATATATTTATATGTTTTGGGGAAAATGGGGAAATGGGGATGGGGGGAGGTCACCCCATCCCTATACCCATTTCAATATATTTATGGGGAAATGGGGAAATGAGGATAGGGGGACCTCCCCCTATCCCTATCCCTATTTCAATTTGGGGATGAAAATCATCCCCATCCCCACCTCATTCCCCATTTTTCCTCAAAAAAACTTCCCTAAATGGGGATGTGGAAGTAGAGATTTGGAGATCCGGGGAAAAATGTGTATCTCTAGTCCAGCCTAGAGCTGTCAACTAGAGTCTTTGTTATCAAAAGAGTAACTGGTATGTTTTTCTTCTTATCTTATAAAATCAAAGTTACTATTAATGGTTATACCATATAAAGCAGGGAATAATTGATGTTCATATATAATTCTCATTATTCTTTCATTTTTCTCAAACTTGTACGTGCACAATTTAGATGAGTACAAAAAGATGAATGCCACTTACATCATTAGCATAGGAGGAAAACTTGGATGATCAATAATTTTGCTTCCGGAAGACATAACTTTAAGAGGTTATAAATAAATTTCAGGTACTCTCTGTTAGGTGTGAAGTCTGTGCTGCACCACCACCAACCATTCTAGAAGACCACCATTGCTTGTTGGTAAACCACCAAGATTGATTTCTTTGATGTTGGTAAACCACCATTGATTTCTTTGATGGGTTGGTCACCAATATTGGACTTCATTGTTTGGTTGGTGAACTTTGGGCTCTATAAATACATTTGTAATCTTATTGTGTAGAGTGTGCCAAGAAGTGAGCAAAGAAGAGAAGAGAGAATAGAGAAAATAGTGAGAATTGAGAGATAGTTCTTCACTATTGTAAATACCGATTTCATAGTGGAAATTGAGTGCGGGTGCGCTCCGTGGATGTAGGCTTTTGCTGAACCATGTAAAATCTTGTCTCTTATTTTTCTATTGCTTTTGTGCGTACCCCTAAGCCCGGTTCGTCCATAACAACTGGTATCAGAGCTGTGGTTTCAAGGCCTAGGGTGTAATACGGAAGGATCCAGAGTTGAGGATCCCATAGCATGAGGTTCCAGGAGTCCGGAACAGAATCCGTGCAATTAACGCACTACTGGAGACGCACCACCGGAACAGTACTCACCTGAATAGTGCCACCGGAACACCCGACGTCAGCCACAGAGAGTGAATTGTCACCTCCCACACCGTTAGAACCATACAGATTCAATCTACAAGATTGTAATGTGGGCCATCGTCAACCGAGCACCGAAAAGTCCTCAAATAGGCTGTCAAAGTTTTTTGAACCAAACAGTTATCATCAGATCTACGGAGATCCGTCGTGAATCTGAGAAAACCGACACCACCAGCAGACTCAGCGTGGTGAAATCTTCCAGCTCCAGTTTCTTTGACATTGAAACAAAGAGTTTCAATTTTCAATCGGATTCCGTCCAGGTTTGACTTTTTTCGTTGACCAGTTGATATTGCTTTCATTTCTTAGTTTGAGCTAGAGCAATAAGCTAGAAAGATACATACAAGATAGAGAAATTCAACGGTACGAATTTCAGCTTCTGGAGGATGCAGATGGAGGATTATCTGTACCAGAAAGACTTGTATTTGCCAATAGTAGAAAAGCCGAAGGACATGTCTGATGAAGATTGGGTGGCCAAATGTAAACCAAAGGACATGACCGACGTGGAGTGGATGGTTTTGGACTGTAAAGCATTGGGAGCAATTCGACTCAGTTTGTCGAAATCAGTCGCCTTCAACATCAAGGGTCAAGAGAGCTGCAGATCTCATGAAAACCCTATAGAATTTATACGAGCAGCCTTCTGCAGCAAGGAAGGTCTATCTGATAAAGAAGCTTGTGAACCTGAAGATGTTAGAAAATCAGAGTTTCAAGGAACACCTGAATGTGTTCAGTGAGGTAACAGATGGTTTAAATTCAGTCTCCATAGTATTTGATGATGAGGTGTTGGCAGGTATAATTCTAGGCCAGATGCCGAAGAGTTGGAGTTCGATGTGTCAATCGATTGCCAACTCGTTCAGAAAAGAAAAGTTAGTCTTTCAATAGGCCGTATACATGATTATGACCCAGAAAATCAGGATGCGTGAAGAAGGATCAAGGGCATCATCTTCAGCACTGAACGTGGAAGGCAAAGAAGGCAGAAACAGGAATCGGAACAGAAATCAACGGGTTAGATCAAAGTCAAGAGGAAAATCCAAGTCTAGGAATCGTCAAGGCAACAATTCGGGTATCAGCAGTGAAGCAAGAAAGACATCGAGTGCTGGAATTGTGGCAAGATAGGTCACTACTCTAGCGAGTGTAGATCCGGAAAGAAGGACAATGGAAAAGGGTAGTGCGAATTGTGTTTCAGAGGAGGTAGACCATTGCCTTATATGCGCATTGGAAAGCAAGACGGAATCTTGGGTGTTGGACTCAGGAGCGTCATTCCATGCCACCTCACACATGGAGTTGTTCGAGAACTATGATTAGTTTACACTTACTACCTCTACAATGTTAGATAATTGAAAAAAATAATTACAGACAAAACCACAAAGCAAGACAGAATGAGTAGTGAGAGACGGCAGTGAAGATGAGAGAGAGGCGGCGGAGGCCGGTGACAAAGGCAAGAGTGTGGAGACTGGAATCGGTGAGCAAAACGACCAAAGGTGAGCAAATTTTTATTTTTTGTCTGTCTTGAGATGGGAGTGGAGTAAGCGGTGAGAAGTGAATTATAATAGGTGAGAATTTGACCTAATTTTATTTATTTATTTATGCGGTTTCATTCCGGATCTAATGGGTATCCAGGTCTAGAACCCACTCTTTTTGCCATCCCTAATTGTGATGATCGAATGGAGAGAGAAGAAAGAGAATGAATTGCGAAGAAGATGTTAAATCTCAAGTGTCAAGCTCTAGGATCTAGTCTCCAACGGGAGCTCTATTTGTACCTAACAAGTATATTTATTATTTATTTTAGTTTCACTGAGGAAGAAATTGAATCCAAGCTAGAGATGGCAACGGGGCGGGTCGGGGTCGGGGAATGCTTTTCCATCCCCATCCCCGCCCCTCAAAACCGTCCCCATCCCCGTCTCCATCCCTGCATTAAGAGAAGCGGGCGGGGGTCGGGGATTCCCCGTTGGAGGTGCCTTCCCCATACCCGCCCCATTCCCCGTAAAGATTTCATAAAACAACCAACTTCTAAAATTTAGAATCTAAACATACGTAAACATAGTCGGGAAATGAATAATTTTTTTTAGTTAAATAAAAAACAATTTATGTTTAAATAATTTTAAAAATCTAAATATTATATATTATATTATAAATATATATATATATGTATATAATATTAATATATATATATATATATATATATCGGGGCGGAGTCGGGGCGGGGAGTGCTTCCCCCGTCCCCGCCCCCGCTTCACTTTCGGGGACAAGACTTTGTCCCCATCCCCGTCCCCGTCCCCGAATATTATCTCCCATACCCGCCCCAATCGGGGCGGAGCCCCGCGGGGCCCCAGCCCCACGGGAAATACTGCCATCTCTAATCCAAGCTTATATTTTACTAATTAGCTTAATGTTTTGAGTTAATTAAAATTGATTAAAGTTTTTTTTTACTTGTAACCGGTTATACCGGTGGGGAGAAATGCTCTTTTCCTCAGATCAAATTATGTGTTAAAAAGGTAACCAAAGAGGAGAAATGCTCTTTGGTGTCTGATCTGATGGATAATTACATGCAGGAGGTGTTCAGTTACTCGCTCAAGTTTTGTGATTTTGATGTTGTCAAATCAGTACCAATCTGCCACGAATGCCTTTCATGTTGCAGCTCAGAAAGGCCACTCGGGTATGATTTTTTGATCTTTGCTTTTGTCAATTCCTTGATGGGGTTTGTTTAAATTGGACTATTGTTTTTAATTATAATATTCTGGGAATAAAAATACTGCATTACTTGCAAAAATATTGAAAAGAGACTAAAGATTTAAGCTTGTATAATTTGTAAACTAAAATTGTTTTTGTTTATTTTGGGCTTGATTTGTTGGTGCTATGCTTTTTATGGATAGAATTAATTGGATGTATTAACTTGTTCTGGGCTGAGTGCCAGCTAGATGTTTATGTGGTCTATGGAAGAAGATCAAACGGTCTGGAATTGGAGCTTTAAATCAACTGCCATAGTTATTATTTAGCCACTATAGTTAAACTAGGGGTGGGCAAAAAAACCCATAACCGAACCATTTGATTTGCTCTGGTTTCGTACTTAAAAAAAAGTATGGCTTTATTATAGTAAAACAATATGGTCTGGTTCAATCTATGGTCCAAACATATTAAATTCAGATCGGACCGTAAATCGAATTTCTTTAATAATTACTATTACTTATTACTGTATTACATGTCACAATCAAAACTTTTTAATAGAATTTAAAAATAAAAAGATAAAGTTAAAAACCCTATTTTATTATTTTGTAGATTTAATGTTTGGAAAAGTGGAGGATATGGAAGTGTTATCCGGAGGACATCATTTTCCTATATTTATTTATTAGTTGTATTTGTTTTTCTCCTCTAATTAGAACATGTCTGAAAGCGTGCAGTTTATTTATATTTTTAAATTTTTTGGTCAAAATTTTATTCTATTTAGACCCTATAATGGTCTTTAAGCCTCTATTTTTTAGCTTCCGGTGTATTATTTTATTTTTGAAGATATATTATTACTTTATTTGGTCCAACAAGATGGTTTTGTTTGAATTTTAAATATTATATTTGAATATATTTTATTATTTTATACATGAATCGCTCATTTTATCATACCATATATAATTATATATTTTTTAAATAGTCAAGGATTTGGATTTCAAATCAAAAACCATTAGACCGAACGAATAAATATAATTTGGTTTGGTTTGATTTGAAAAAAGAATGGTCTAAATTAGTCCTAATTTTCAAAATATCGAAATTTTTGATTCGATTCGGTTATATCGAAACCGGACCAAATCAGACTGTGCCCAACCCTATTTGCTTCACACAAGATTTTGATGATTCACTTGGGTTCCGGTTTTACACTTTCCAAAATTGCTGTGACAATCAATTTATTGACACTCCGATGGACAATATGATAAAAAATAATATTTTTCTTCGTTTGTTTCCTGAAACCTGAATACTGCTGTCCTGACTCCTGACTAATAGAGGCTTGTATGATGGTTAGTGGGGTTGGCTGTCATGCCGGGGAATAAAAATCACTGCATGTACAAGGATGAATAGTCTCTGGTCCTTCAATGAATGGCTGCCAAGTGGCAACAAAAAAGACAAATTAATGGAACAGCCGGCTGCTCCCTAAATCTAAAAAAAAAAAAAAGAACTTAAAAAATAAGTTAAATAATAAAAAATTATATTATAAATTAAATAAGTATATTTAATTAAGATAAATTCATAATTTTGAAATTTTAATCAGCAACCATTTTTACGGTTTTGGTAACCACCTTCACGGATGTGGTAACTATTTTTACGGTTTTGGTAACCATTTATCAATTTTTGGAATTTTGACTAGTAACTATTTTCACGCCTATGGTAACTGCATTCACGGCTCCAGTAACAATTTATACGGCTTTAGTAACCATTTTTTATGAAATTTTGACGTTTAACTATTTTCATGGCTTTGGTAACCACCTTCACGGCTTTGGTAACCATTTTTTAATTTTTAAAATTTTGACTTGTAACTATTTTCACCGCTTTGGTAACTACCTTCACAGTTTGCGGTTTTGGTAACCATTTTTAAATTTTAGAAATTTTGACATGTAACCATTTTCACAGATATGGTAACTACCTTCACGGCTCCGGTAACCATTTGTACGGCTTTGGTAACCGTTTTTTAATTTTTCAAATTTTGACTTGTAACTATTTTCACGGTTTTGGTAACCATCTTCACGGCTCTAGTAACCATCTTTACGGTTTGGTAACCATTTTACAATTTTTGAAATTTTGACTTGTAACTATTTTCACGGATATGGTAACCACCTTCACGGCTTTGGTAACCATTTGTACGGCTTTAGTAACCATTTTTTAATTTTTGAAATTTTGACCTGTAACCATTTTCACGGATATAGTAACCACCTTCACGGCTCCGGTAACCATCTGTAAGGCTTTGGTAACCATTTTTTAATTTTTAAAATTTTGACTTGTAACCATTTTTACAGTTCTGGTAACCATCTTCACGGCTCCGATAACTATCTTTACGGCTTTGGTAACCATTTTATAATTTTTTAAATTTTGACTTGTAACCATTTTCACGGATATGGTAACCACCTTCACGGCGCCGATAACCATTTGTAGAGCTTTGGTAACCATTTTTAATTTTTAAAATTTTGACTTGTAACAATTTTCACGGTGTTGGTAACCATTTTCACTGCTCCGGTAACAATATTTACGGTTTTGGTAACCATTTTACAATTTTTAAATTTTGACTTGTAACCATTTTCACTGATATGGTAACCACCTTCGCGGCTCTGGTAACCATTTATACGGCTTTGATAACCATTTTTAAATTTTTGAAAATTTGACTATTAACCATTTTCACAGTTTTGGTAACCATTTGTACTGCTTTGGTAACCATTTTTTTTTTAAATTTTGACTTGTAACAATTTTCACGATTTTGGTAACCACCTTCACGGTTCCGGTAACCATTTTTATGGCTTTGGTAACTAGTTTACATTTTCTGAAATTTTGACTTGTAACCATTTTCACGGCTTTGGTAACCATTATTACGACTTTATTAACCATTTTACAATTTTTGAAATTTTGACTTGTAACCATATTTACGGCTACGGTAACCACCTTCACAGCTCTGGTAACCGTGTTTACGGATTTGGTAACCATTTTTAAATTTTGAAAATTTTATCCCGTAACCATTTTCACTGTTTTGGTAACCATTTTCACGGTTTTTGTAACCACATTTACGGCTCCAGTAACCATTTTATTATTTTGGTTACCATTTTATGATTTTTGACATTTTGATTTTTAACCACTTTCACGACTTTGGTAATTATCTTTATAGCTTTAATATTTTTCGGCTTTGGTAACAATTTTATGATTTTGAAATTTTGACTTTTAATCATTTTCACGACACATTTCCGAAGTTTCCATACATGAATTTATCATGTATGGAAACTTAATGTATTTCAATAGAAATATAAAGGACTTAAATCACCTATCCAAAAATGGTGTCCAAATTTGTTTATAACAAATCAAATTGGACATGTGTCTACATTTAATTTTTTTTTCAACTTCTTCCATAAATGTAGACACATGTCCCAATTTGGTTGGTCTGACACAAATTGAGACATCATTTTTGGACAGGTGATTTGAGTCCAAATATAAAGTAGACACATGTCCCATTTTCTGTCCTTTGTCTAAATTATTAATTTTATAATACAGTTTAAGGAAAAAAAAATCTTCTACAAAGTAAATCTATTTAAAGCCACCACATTCCTTTTCCAAAAAAAAAAAACACCACGTTCTTGTAATCTGTTTGTTGAAAAAAACAAATTCTTAAATGTATGTTTGATATGGCTTTTGTAAGGATCAAAAACGTTTTTTTAATACTAGAAGCTATTTTGAAGTTTTTTTTAGTTGTTTGGTAAAACTCGAAACAGTTTTTTTAATATATGAATTGTCTCAATTACCCTTTATAAAAGCTATTTTATGTCTACTAGGAGAATCCCAAAATTTGAACGTGTTCAAAATGTTTTTTTTGAGTTTTTTTAGAACATATGAATTGTCTCAACTACTCTTTATAAATTTTAGATATTCCACCATAAAAATCTTTTATTATAAATACATTGTCAACACTTTTTTGTTAATTCACATAACCAAAATCTATTTTTCAACATTTGTTTTTGTAATTTACACAACCAAAAGCCTTTTTGTTTGAATTTCTACTCATTAGAAGCTCTACTATAAAAAGATCTACTCTAGAAGCTCTACTTGAAAAATCATACCAAACACACCCTAACTCTTAAACCCTAAAATTTGCTTCTTATACACATACAAATATTATGGAAGAGTCCGAGAAAAATATCAATCATATGGAAAAATGGTCTAAAAGCGATATCAAACATGTGGAAAAATTATCTGAGAATGACTTAAAGATTCCGCAAGAATTGTTTGACAATTATATCAAGCATATGGAAATAATTCCTTCTCTAGAAGTAAGTTTGAAGTTTTCTTTTTAATTAGAATGATATCAAACTGGAGTTATGTTGAAGCAATATATGGATGTGCCTTGTGCCTTAGTACGAAATATCGAGAGTGGTGATATTACATCCTATAAAAATTCCATGTACAGTCCAAATTAATAATTTTTTAAAAAAATTCTTCCATTGCCAAAATTTGACTTGTAAGTTATAACCACTATTATGGTTTCGGTAAATACTTCACTCAAAAACAAGTTTGCAATATAATTAAATGCAATTTAATTTCATGAAAACTAATATTACGTATAAAAAAAACTCTCAATTTAGTGTTGCAATATATTGAGAAGATAAATTACAAAAATTGAATAAAAAAATTCACTATGTTGGGCCTAGTACAATATAGTCACTCTATCACGTCCAATACAATTTAATACAATTCAATTTTATAATGTTATAAATAAACAATATCTATTGTGTTCAAATATTAATCAAATGATTTTAAAACGTTTGTATACTCTAATTACTTTATCGCCATATCATCATTCTTGGTTATATCTGTACATATACATTGTTCGGGTTATGAAACATGTTGGAAATTGGATGCTTGTTAGATTCCAAAATGATTAGATCAATCTCACTATACCATCCAGAAAGTTAGATAATCAGCTTCAAAGTCATGAAGATTCTTGTCTTATTGATATAGAATGACAACATATTAGAGTTATAGAATTAGCAAAATGCAATACTGCACAAGTTACAAGCTAATGTCAAAGAAAGTAAAGTAATACATCTATGTATCTTTCAACTTCTAAATGCCAACGAAGAAGGTCACAATGAAACAATGGTTAGGTGTATTGTGCTTTAATTTTAGGAGTATCCGCCGCTTCCTCGAGAGATCATTTGGTGTGCCAGGTTTTGGACCTTAGATCACAACAATGGAAGGCTTCTTCTCCTGATGGACCTGATCTTTGTTCCCTTTCCTTTTCTCTATAGTTGACACTTCATTAGGAAGGAGCTCTGCAATATCCTTCAAGTAATTCTTATTAACTTCATCATAAAAATTATTTTGGTTAGCCACGAATAATTGTTAAGTAATTAAAAGGCACTAGTCAGATATAGTCATACTAATTGGCCATTTCTCAATCTCCAAATCACATGATCAAGAAACAATAAATCCTGCAAGAAATGAAGAGAACTCGAATCTCACATAAAGCAAACTTGATTTCTCAGTTTTCAGCCGAAAAAGAGAATTTCAGTTTTCAGCCAAAGCAAACAAGTAGGTCTCTTGGTGTCGTGCAAGAGGTATCGAGATTGAGTTTCACTCACATAATCATTGTAATGAAAAAAAAAACTGCTATCAATATCAATAACTCCCACATTTCGTTTTCAAGTATTTGATGTCAATTCAGTGGAGAAACCAGATGCAACACTTGATTTTCTCACAGTGACTATAGTGCACTTTTGTATCACATATTCACACTACAAATCACACTTGTGTAAAAACACTACCCAATTCAATCAACAAAAACAAAAAATCCATCAAACCTAGAAAAACAAATAACCAAACTTGGCACTTTGCAACCATTAAACACACTATCAGTAACCCCCCCCCCCCCCCCCCCCCCCCCCCCCCAATTAAACCCAGTACAACATTTAAATACCGAGACACAAGCTGTGAATCAACAAAGAGATATCAATAGCCTCACATTTGAATCCAACTACTCCACCTGGTGAAATTAGAGTCAAAATCCTAATATGATTCAATTCAAACCTAAAATCATGAATACTTTACATTATTTACACATAAGGCGAGGCACGTCAAGCAGCATAACAAATAAGGGACACAACAGAAAAACGAAAACCCCTGAGCTGAGAGCACATGACACCCAGCTGAAACAGAACAATCTAACACACACCACAAGCAAAAACAAAAGGACAACAATGCTACAGCTGCTACCACATGACTCCAAGGCAAAACATCTGAAGCTCTTCTTCTTTGCTTTCATTATGAAAATACAAAAGCAAAATGAGAAAGGAATGAATTTTTAATTACTCAAAAGCAAAGAAGGATTATTGTAATATAAAGTTTTTGTAACTCTAATAATTTCAAAGCAAAATCTCAAAGTAAGAGAATAACTTTTATAATCAAGCAAGATGATTAAGTAAATAATGACATGCTTTAAGAGCAACCCCATCAATTGCTTTTTGCATTGGGTGCTACTCTGATCATTAGCAATTTTTTTTTTAATATTGTTAATTTGAAACTAACATATTAAAGTTGAACAAACTTTGCCTTCCTTATATTGTCATGCATATACATTATCTGTATTGATGTATGTATCTGCGAATGCATATAAAGTGCTTGATAAAATGTGTTACAAAAAATTTATCTGATCTCTACTAGACTTGGTAACTAAAATTGGGTGGATTAATTTGGAGGAATTCATAGATTGCATTGAAGATCAGAAACATAATCAAATCATGGGTTGAGTGTTCATTTTTTTTTAACCTCAACTCAAAACCAGATATGATGAAATCAACATGGATGATTGATTAAAAAAAACCCAGATAAATAAGAAATAAAACAGAAACAGAACAAGCTACATTCGTCCAGATGGATTTCAAGATAAATAATACATATAAATCAATTAAGCACACATGCAATCATTAATTCGAACTATCAGAACCAATTTCTCACAAAAAAACCCTAACCCTAGATCGAATTTGATCTAAATAGAGAAAGAAGAAAAGTATTTTCATTAAATCAAAGCACCGAATTAGATTGAGAGTAGACTACATACTTGTTGTAGAAGATTCGAGTGGATTCACCAAAACAAACAGAAATATTGAAACATTACCAAACGAGACACGAAAACGAAATCAAAAAACAAAAAAAAACTTACCTTTAGAGGAAATAAAAAGTTTAACTGATGGGTCTTTGCAACCCATAAACCCTTTTGAGCATGTGCAAAGACCCGTCTGACCTGTCAACAACCTCCATCGTTGATCTATCAGAAAACCCACCTCTGGACAAATCAACTTGATTCTGAGGCGGTGATTGTTTGTGATGAAAATCACAGAAATAGAAGTTGAAGTGAAATGAAAAATCCAAACATAAATGTAAGTCAAAGAGAGAGACGAGGAAGATGAGAAAACTGAGCAAAAATGGAGGTCAAAGACGAGGAAGATAAGAAATCTGAGAAGAAGATATTTTGTATAGAGAGTGGTCGGTTGAATGGGACAACGAGTTTTTTCATTTTTCCTTTTTTCAATTAATATAAGCCGTTAGATCAATTTCAAATGGATTAGCCGGACCTAGACATGACGCCGGTTCCGAACCGGAACCGCACCCCCCCTCCCTTTAATATATATTTATCGTATTTCATTAAAAAATTAATCATATAAAAATGTAATTGGTAAATGTATTTTATTGTGTCACCCGCAAAATAAAATTAAATAAATAAATGATAAATTAAAAAATAAATTGTAAATAAAATAAATTGTGAATAAATGAAATTGGAAACTTAGTAATTGACTAATTGCAAATTAAATAATAGGAAATAAGAAATATTGCAAATAAAATAAATTAGAAACTTAGTAATTACAAATAAAATAAATTGGAAACTTACTAACTTAGTAATTGCAAATAATATAAATTGGAAACTTGGAGACTTGGAGTTGGAGACTTAGAGAATTGAAAGTTTAGAGAGAATTGAGAATTGAGAGAATTGAAGAAATTGGGGTGAGGAAAAATGAATGGGGGGGGGGGGGGGGGGGGGGGGGGGGCGGCGTAGTATTTATAGAAAAAAAAAAAAAAAAAATAAGAAGTGAACCGTTGGAGGCCCAACGGTCTGCTGACATCAGCCGACCGTTGGGCCTCCAATGGTCGGTTTAAAAAAAAAATTTTAAAAGGAGGAACCGGCTGGTTCGAACCGGAACCGAACCGCCGGTTTTGATCCGGTTCTGCTCTAAAGCGAACCGGAACCTGTTTTTCCGGTTCCAGTTTTTGGACACCGGTTCCGGTTCAGTTCTCCGGTTCGAATTGAACCGGCGTCATGTCTAGCCGGACCCTGGTTTAGTAGAGAATTACGAGATTGAGCTCTTGATCTTTGAATTTTGGCCATGTAGGACTGTTCTATCTATAAAAAAAAAAATTGTTAATTTATGAGTACATCTTGATCCTTGACATAAATACTTTATCTTTCAGATCTTGACGAGCTTTTGATTGATAGCTCAGTAAGTTACGGGCTTCACTAAGAATGAAAGGATATGCATCTTTCTTCCTTTCTAAAAATCATTGTATCTTGCAATTATTTTAGTGATTAATTTATACTTGCTGAGAGAAATATGTTTTGTTAATAATAATGTTGTAATCAGAGACTTTCTTTTTTTGTTTTTTTTTATGTTATTTCTATCAATCTATTTAGACCATGTATTTTTTTTTTAAGTTTTTATCATTGGTCTGATTCGAACCGCTGACTTGGGAGTCATTTATTCAAATCTCAAGCTCGTTCATCTACTAACTGAGTTACGCCTCCAGTGGTGGGACTATGTTTTATACTTTTATATATTCAGTGAACAAAGATTAGAATAACAATATTATTTCCAATAATTACATGAGTCTATTTTGGATTCATTATGATTTATGAAAAGATTAGGAACAGAATCAATAAATATAGAATTTCTAGTAAAATGTTGACTTTATCGAAATTTAATCTTTTTTCCTTTCTCATAGAAGATAGGCTGAATTTTTAAATTTATATTTCCCATTCTTTTATGGTGGATATAGTTTCTCAATATTTTAGAATGATTTGTTTCAAGATGAGGGGGGAAATTAGTTTGAAGAAAACAATTCTTGGACACAAATCGAATATCTTTTTTAATTTAAAAAAAATAAATGGGTCATAATTGTATGTTTGAAGTTATCTTGAGTTCTTAATGTTGATAGAGTGAACTAATTGACTTGATATATTTTTCCGATCCTTTATAAATAAGGGTGGTGATTACTGTTTTGCAATTAGAAATGGTGGAAATTTTAATTTTATATATAAATAAAATAGGAAAATATGACAGATTAAAACCCTAATTAGGATCATGCGAAATTTATATAATTTTTTTGTTAATATTTAAAATGCATGCACATCTTGCAGGCTACATATGAGTGGTTATAACTTTTGGATTGTTTTAATTTTTAATTTAAGAGAGATTATCTGATAATTAATGAAAATCGGTCGAATTAATATATCAAATTTTAAAGAATTAAAACTATAGAGTGCAGTAATGTAGCTAATCCTTCAGGGATGATGCCATACCATGTGGACGACATTTTAGTCAAACTATCATCATTGTTTTTCAAAAAAGAATTATATATAATTAGACAATCTCTTATTTTTAGTAAATATATGTTCTAAATTAACACAATTACCTCTAACTTTGGCAAATAAGGCATTTGAATTTGAACATATCATATTAATCATAAAGATTTTCAAAGATTGCTTATATCATATATTTTCTTATACGGAAATTAAGGACCAAATAAGACTGACAATGATATTACCATACATGTATTGAAGCTGTTTGAAGACTTGATCCATATATAAATAGTGCTAGTGCCCAGCCTTCAAATATTGCAAATACCATTTTTTTCACCGGCTTAGAGTTTATAAACCCATCACCTATCACTAATGTCATTGGTCTTGTTATTTGCTGTATTTATTTTCCTCAGTCATAGCATTGAAGGTGTTAAGGAATTGCACAAACATGTACAGCAGACACTCCAGGTATCTCATGAATTCAATCACATATCAAACAAAATTCTCATTTCTTAAGTCCTTGTATTTGTTTACATTGTCTAATTAATTCTTCGATAGTTTATTTGTTTGTTCCCCAGTTGTTATGGTCAAATCTTCAATCTTTACTCCATTAGTATGAGAAAAAGTGAGAGAGGGATGCCAGTTGCTCTTATACTTATTAAGAATTAATGTAGAGCAGATTAATAGTGTATCATGATTGTGGAAAAACATTATAAATTAGTATTGTTTTTTATTTTTCTAAAAAAAATTGAAATATAAAGAATTCAATAATTGAAATTACTTCTTTCAACAATTAGACAATACAACTTGTCACCACTGTCCAATGTGATTTGGGGAAAGCACGCTTATTTAGTTTTATGTTCCGGTACCCACCTTTACACATGGTACATGTAGTATTGGTAGTAAGTACGATTATTCAGTCTCATGTTCCGGGTCATTTTTTTGACCTATTTATAAATTTTCACCACATGACTTTAATGGGTTTTACTTGGTTTACTCGAAGAACATATTTCTGATTTATTAAGAATTGTGTTATTTATACCTCTTAAAATTTGTATGCGCACCAATTTTGTTACCTCCTTAGGACCGGACAACCTTAACATCTTGTTTTGTGGTATATCAATATATTAATTTTCTGTTGTACTATAATACAAGTATTTTTAGTGTTTTTTTTTCTATTCAACACCTTTAATTATAAATAAAAATTTGTTGAATTTATGTATATATGAGAATGGTAATGAAATATCATTTATTTTGAACTAATTTACATGTCCAGCCACAAAATACCGAAGAATATGAATGCGTAGATATATACAAACAACCGGCGTTTAATAACATCCTACTGAAGAACCACAAAATCCAGGTACATATAACTTAGGTATGTAAAAAGCTTTTTCTAGTTTAAATAATGATATAAATTTGTGAATTTATATAGATGAATCCGAGTTTTATGCCAAGAGTCATCAAGAGGAACGGTGAATTACTATTCAGTTCCAAAATCCCAAGTGAAGGTTGTCCAATGGGAATGGTACCTATCCAAAAAACTCGGGTTGATAATCTCACAGATTTAAACTCCATCTCTAAATTACATCTCGGAAATATTCAACCACTTTCTACTGCAGCCCCAGGTAAACATGTAAGTATTACTGATTTACTGGTCATAATTAATTTCTTATTTTCATGGAATATTTTAAGTTAGATTATCCTTAAACTTGATCTAAAACAATTTTATGGACATTTGCTAGAAAATCTATAGACTTATATATATATATATATATATATATATATTTGATTATAGAAAATCTAATGGTCTATATCCAACGCACTGATAAAGTTATATCAGTGCGTACTGACTTGACAATTTCTGTATATATATACGTATTGACTTGAAAATTTATGTATAATATATATATATATATATATATATATATATATTTGATTATAAGAAAGGTTTTCTTGACCTATCATAGAAAAGAAAAGAAAAATCGATATTATCAGATTAATTAGTTAATTACTGTATCATAGCTAAACTCTATTTCTATAATATATATATATATATATATATATATATATATATATGATGTCATAACTTGCTGTAAATTTGATCTATTGCATGTACTCAGTTTGCAGCCCACTACATAGAAGGACCTATCTTTCATGGAGCCCAAGCTGGAATAAGCTTATACAATCCACCGGTTAAAATGAATCAAGTTAGCATGTCCCAAATTTGGATTGAAAATGGACCGCCGGCTGAACTTAATAGCATACAAGTTGGTTGGGCAGTAAGTCGTGACTTCATTTGTATCTATATATCTATTTCTTTCAATTATCTTATTTGATTTATTTATTATTTATTATTTGTTAAAAATTCCTTTGTAAACTTGTCGTTTGAAGATAAAATGATCGTTTACACATGTTTTAGGTACACCCACGCATTTATGGAGACACACGTACCCGAGCAACTGCATATTGGACAGTAAGAATCCTTTATATCTTTTATGCATAATTAGTTGTTGCGTTGATTTTTCCAATCTAATACGGTTTATCATTTTTTTTCCTTAAAAAAGGCAGATGGCTCTAAAAAAACAGGTTGTTATAACGTTCTTTGCCCAGGGTTTGTACAAGTGCATCCTCGATATCGCCTTGGTCAAGCATACGGGGCAATTTCTGTCATTGGTGGAAAGCAATATATCACTCAACCTTTGGTATTTCTGGTATTGAATATTTGCTCTACTACAAACACAGTATTGCATGTTTTAATTTCTTCATATCATGATCATATTATGATTAGTAATGTACAAAAAAAAAAGTTTTAAAATAGAGCATTAATTTTTACAGGATAAAAAATCGGGCAACTGGTGGCTGGCCTATGACAATGGCAATATAGTGGGGTATTGGCCTAAGGAGCTTTTTACTCACTTGAGGGAAGGAGCAACGTTTGTTCAATACGGTGGATGGACTTTTAACTCTCCAGACGGAGTGAGCCCACCTATGGGGAACGGTCGTTTTCCTAATGGTTATTTTAGAAATTCAAGCTTTTTTTCACAAATGAAAATGGTGGATACATCTAACGTACTAGTCGATATTGATGACAAAAGATCGGGGCGTTTGGTTGATAGCGCTAATTGTTATAATCAAAATTATTGGAAATACCAAGGTAGTGTATTGGGAAAATGTATGACTTTTGGAGGACCCGGCGGGACGTGTGGTATTTGAGAAGTCGAGTGAGAAAATCATTTGAAAGTTGAATAATTGTTATCAAAGTATCAAACATTAATAATATTATAAATGTAATTTATCCATGATTCATTATTATTCTGATTTTACCTTGCAAAACTCACTTCACTGCACCTCAACCCACGTAGCACATACAATGATACAAACCATAAATTAAAACGAATCTCCATCAATCTTGTGTAAAGAGAATTGCTTCTTATATATAGTCTTAGAGCCACCTAGTAATTCTACGCAACCAAAAGAACTAGTTTCAATATTAACAGAAACGAATCAATCACTCAGATGAGTCCATTTTTAAAGCTTTCATTATTCGTTTATTAGCCTTTCAAATGGTCTCAAAAGCCTCAATTTGAAAATCCTAAATTGAGTATTACATTTAGAGAGACTAGACAAGGGGGTAGACAAGGTACCCATCCGTTAGACAGGGTTTTTAAAACCTTGTAATAGCTAGTTTTGGTAGTTTTGGTTGTCCACCGTGTCCGTTAGAGTATATATCTCCAATGTAAATATGTATTTTTTTAGTTTCCAGCTAGTAACTTAGTAACTTGGGGTTGGGGTTCTTTGATGTTTGCTGTTATGTGGACCATTTGGGAGACAAGGAACAACTTGGTTTTTGAGGGGAGAAGTGCAGACATTGTTTCTGCTATAGATACTGTTAAATTTCGTGTGGCTTGGTGGTTTAAACATCACCGGAGAGGGTCCAAGGAGCCTGTTACCTCTCTGATGACAGACATTAAAGATTTATGTGTGGACCGAAAGAAATCTGTGACCAGTTCAGTGCAGGAATGGATTCCTCCAGTTGACAACGAGCTGAAGTTTAACGTGGATGGATCGGCTAGGGGTAATCCGGGATCGGCGGGCATTGGGGGAGTTTTAAGAGATTCGAGGGGTGAAGTCCTGTGCTCTTTCTCTACGTATGTAGGGATCCAGGAGTCGATCATGGCTGAGCTGATGGCAATCCAGAAGGCTGTCAGCATCGTGATTTCTAAGTCTCATCTTCAGAAGAGGCATATCGTTGTGGTTAGCGATTCGAAAGTGGCTGTCTCTTGGATTAATAATGGAGGTATTGGTAATCTTAAGTTGGTTGATTAGAAATGGGGGGGGTGTGGGGTGGTGGGGGGGTCTTTGTTCTCTTTCTCTGTTTTCGGTGTGCTCTGTTTTCTGCTTCTTTCTGTGCTGTTGTGATTTATTATTATTCTGATATTACCTTGCAAAACTCATTTCACTGCACCTCAACCCACGTAGCAATTACAATGATACAAACCATAAATTAAAGGACAATTACCGATTTGGTTATGTACATTTTTAAAATTTCAAGTTGTTTAGGATTTTTATAAAAGTGATCGAATTAATTCTCACATTTTTCTCAAGTATTAAATTAATCCCTTCCTTTAGATGAGTGACAAAAATGACCCCTTTAACGTTTTAACGGTGTTAAATATAACAGTTGTTCTTAATAATTTTAATTAAAGTACGTAAATAATTAAATACACTTTACTTGTCATATTAGAGAAAGTTATTTTATCTTTTATGCATTAAATTCACTATTATAATTACAACAGAATTCAAAAATATTATTAATGAATCACAATTTGTACAATTGTACCTTTTTTAATTAAAATTTTCTAATAAAACCTAAAAATATTTTAATAAGACAATGTCAATTATACCCTTATTTTATAAACAAAGTTATCATTCATTTTCAATTTAGTCTTTTACAATTTTTATATAATTGTTTTTGTTTTTATTTTTGTTAATATTATATATGCACTAATGTCAAAATTATTTAAAAATCAAAACCCACAAATAAAATAAACAAAAATAAGCTTGTGTTTAAAAAAAAAAACTGTACATGTGTCATTATTATATTGTTTAAGAGTAGTTTAGGAGTAAAGTATAATTTTACCCCAACACAGTTAAAGTTGACTGCTAGAACTTAGATAGAATGACTAATTTACAAACTACAAGAAATTTGGTCTACTACAGCATTCAATTAACAACACACATGAGATATATGTTGCGAAAAGTCACCTACCATAATGCACCAAAAATGAGTATCATGGAAGTGACTTAGAGTATCCATAATGGGCACATATGAGACCCATTTAACAAGACCCACTTTTATGTGGATCTAGTTGGGGGGCACATATAAGACCCAAATAACAAACCTCATTTGTAGGACCTACCAGACTAGACCTACATTGAGTTCCAATTGTGGAACTCAATATAGAGCTTGCCCAATGATTGAAGTTTGGTTTTCAATAATCCTCAGTCATTGAGCTTATATAAATATATAAATATATAAATATATATATATTTGGGCTAATTGCACAAACATCCCTTGAGTTTAGATATAATTGCAGTTATATGCAACTATTGTCTAAAATTACACAAACATACCCTACCGGTAGTAATTTTCCATAAGAACTTAATGGGAGAGGGGTAAAAAAGTCTTTTAATCTATTAATAAGATAAAATTATTATTAGATTTTCATATAATAGTCAATTAATTATTATTTTTTTAAAAGGGAAGATTGATGGATGAGATATGATCTTCTCCATCCATCTTTTGATCTCCTTCATCCATTGATAATAAATTGGTGAAAAGTAAATTTTTTTTACAAAAAAACAAAGAGACACCGTCGGTCTGTCACCACCATTTTTTCTCCTTCATCTATTGTTTGGTTTTCTCATTAACCAAACAAGACAAAAACCGCAGGGCATCTTTTTTTTATAAATAAAATAAAAAAGCATAGGATATTGAACACAAAACCGAGGTCATTTAGTGAGATTTAGCACTGTCATCGGCCACCAATGGCTTCGCAATCACAGGAAACTTCAACAACTCTCAAACCGAGTGATCAAACAACGTTTCTTGGTCGTATATCAAAATCCGTTTTGGAATCCCTAAAGTTTCGGTTTGGTTCTCCAAATCCAACTTTGAAACCACCTCTAACATAGAAATCCGGTTGAGGAGCTGTTCAATAGCGTAAGAAGAGTCTCGTACAACAACATTAGGGTTTTGAAGTTGAAAATTCTAGATCTGCTTCTTCCAATCGCCACTGTACTATTTGTGGAGCATGCAATCAAACGGCCTTAAAGCATTGGATCTCCTCCAATCAAAGGAGACCAGTGTAGATCTCCTTCCACACTATATCAGATCGACTCTTCTCTATTGACAGAGGGGATCGACTACTTGAAAAGGTAACAGTGGAGGAGCTTCCACCGTCGATGAAGATCACCATTCTAGATTTTTGTTTTCACAGTCAATGGTGATTCCCCAGATAAAAGATTTGTGTGCTTATTTTTTCTGAAAAGATTTGTATTTTTAGGCATATTTGTGTTCTTTTTTAAGGCAAATTTGTGTGTTCCCCTTGTTTTTTTTAACTTGTAATTATTTTTATTATATTATACTTTTTAATTGAATTTGTCTTGATCAAATAAATGCTAATATAATAACTTGGGGTATTTTAGACCTTTCAAATGAATAAGACAGTCATTGGTTAAATATCACGGTTGACTGCTAACGGTAGGGTATATTCATGTAATTTCAGACAGAACTTGCATATAGCTGCAATTATACATTAACTCAGGGGTGTTTGTGCAATTAGCCCTTTAAATTTTAATATATAATTATAAATTTAAATAATTATATATAATGATAAAATATAAATAATTTTAATTTTAATTTTAATTTTTAAATTTTATTTTAATGAAATTAAAATAATTTGAATGAAAACATTAATTTTTTTTTCATTATTTTACTTTTTATAATATATATAATTATATGTAATTATAATTTTAAATAATTATATATAAAATTTTAATATTAATTATGTATAAAATTGAATTAAAATGTAAAAACTTATAAAATTTAATATTTTGATAGGTATGTATTAGTTTGTAATATTATTATTACAAAGTGCTCAGATGAAAAACAACGAATAATAGATGAAATTTTTTTTGAATCAAAAGTATGTTTTACGATCCAAATTCGTTGCCCTCAGATAAAACATTAATTTGGCTAATACAGCAACAAAGGGATATAATGAGAAAAAATGATGATGGCGGTTGTAGTGGTAGTCGATCTTAGACAATATTTTGCTTTAAATATATGTTTTTTTTATGTAATTCGGTTGTGATAATTTCAAATTAATTAATTGTTTTATTTTAAATTAATTATAATTTGTTAAATAATTATTGTTAGTGTTGATATTTAAAATATATTATATAATTTATTTATTAATACATATATATATATATATATATATTATTTTAAAGAAGAGCAATGATTGTTTGGAAAAAAGTAAAAAAAGAATGGATCCATTTTATCTTTTCCAATTTAGTTCCATTATGAGGAAAAGAAACCTATTTAGAGAGGATCCAAATGGGAATACCCATTTTTTTAAAAATAAGACCCACAAATGGTGATGTGGCACATATTGAGTCTTATGTTTAGGTCTTGTCCACTGTGGATGCTCTTATGGCAATACACAAACATAAGTTGCCAATGGGAAGAAAAAAAAAATAAATTTTTGTTGTTATATATATAATTATTTACAAGTAAAAATTAGAATTTGGAAAGATCAAGAGGTTTGATGATGTGGTAGATGACAATAAAGTGTCATGTCAGTTGCCACTTCAAGTTCGATATAAATAATGGACAAAAGTATTAGATGTCTACCATTATTCTAATCAATAAGAAAAGAAAGAACTATTAATTAGTAGTGCTAGACATCCCACATACAATCCCACATTTTCTATCTCAACACACTTGGCAACTGAAATGTCATTTGATTAGTAGATACACATCAATTTATGAGTGGATAAATGTGTAAATGAGATAAATCAGAATTAATGCATATCCACTCACAAAATAATACCTCAGTTGCCACATGAGTTAGGATGGAAAATATGGGATTGCAGGTGGGATGTCTAACATTACTCTTATATTAAATAGTCTATCCTAATTTTGGGAGGAGGCGGCTCTTCCTATATATATTCGTTATATATATATATATATTTATATTTATACAATCATTTTCTTCTCATTGCGCATTGATATAGTTTATATTAGTGCGTTGCATATGGACCACTGATTATGGAGAAGTTTTGACAAGTGCATACACTTTAAGTCAAAATATGTAAATCTAATGGTCCATATCCAACGCACTGATGAAGTTATATCAGTGCGTACTGACTTGAAAATTTCTGTATATATATATATATATATATTTTTATAACGTATTAATTTAGTATTTTTTTTTCAAAATTTAAAAGAAATGTCCTATTTTATGTAACAAAAAAAAGAAAGAAAGGGCATATTTTTAATATGTGGTGTGTGTTTATGAATTATACCTTTTTTTTATAAAAAAAATAATGGGGTGTAAGTACAAAAATAGGTGCATATACAGTTTTTTAAAAGTGCAAATGCCGTCACTCGTAATTTTTTTTAAAAGGCCCACCAATAGAAACTCAACCCATAAATAACTTTAAAAATGATATACCATACAAATATAATTTTTTTTTAAAAGCCCATCAATGGAAACTCATTTATCATTCTTACAATAACAACATTGGATCAAGATCCTAACAACATTTGTGTTTGTCACAAACAATCCTTTTTTGTATCTAAAAAAACTCAAGACTTTTCATCATACGAAAATTCAGAAGTCGTTGTTTTGAAGGTAATGAAATCAATACACATTGCGAGTTAGAATTAAGGGGATATTTGAATACTTGAATAACAATTTTAGGCAAGTTCAATATCATCCACTTATATAACAAAAATAAAATAAAATTAAGGGGATATTTCAATACCTGTATAACAAAAAAAGTGCGATTAATGTATACTTTAGAACCTTTATCTAATACTGTCAATATGGGCCGGTCCGCCGAATTATTATTATATTTTTATTTTTTTAGTCAAACGGTAAATTTAATTTTTTAGTAATTTTTTTTAACAAAATTTTATCGTGGACTGATGTCAACCAACAGTCAAAACTTAAAAATGTGCTGAAAATAACCATTTGCCCTCTTATCTCTTCTATTTTATATTTTTACCAATATTTCAAATTTTTCTATAAATACTTCCGCTCATTCCAATTTTCATACACTTTTTCTTAATCACTCATTCTTTCTATCCTCCAATTCTCCATTATTCTCTCTAATCTCTATTCTCTACACCATTTCATATTTTCATTCTTACTCTCTCTCTCTCTCTACTCTCTCACTCTCTCTATTCTCTACACTACTAATCTACTATTCTAATTCTAATACTATATTACTAATTTACTATCATCTAAATATTATTCTCTAATCTCTCCACCAAGGCACCAAGACACCAAAGTACGGTACTTTTTTTCATTAAGTATTAATATTTAATTTTATGTTTTAGTTTATAAATTTTTTATTTATACTTAATATATTTATTATAAGTTATTAATTTTGATATTAATTCTTAGGTTTTATGTATATTTATGGCTATATGCTTAGTATATTTATGAGTTTATATTTTTATGCTTTGTTATAAATTTTAATATTTAGTAGTTAGTAAATTTATCATTTTATGTTTAGTAGTTAATTTTAATATTTTTGGTTAGTAAATTTATCATTTTATGTTTAGTCGTTAATTTTAATATTTTTGGATGGTAAATTTATCATTTTATGTTTAGTAGTTAATTTAAATGTTTTTGTTTAGTTAGTACATTTATCATTTTATGTTTAGTTATTAATTTTAATATTTTTGTTTAGTATTTTTACCATTTTATGGCTTTTATAGTTTTAAGCTTAGTATATTTATGATTTTATGCTTTGTTTTTTAATGACTAATGAGTTAATACTTGTATTGTAGGAAATGGATGGATCCTAATCATCATTATTTTCCAGACGGTCTTAACATGGACAACCATTTTTTTTGAAACTGCAAGTTTTATTAAGAGGCCTAAGGCCAAGGGAAAGAACAGAGCAGACCAACCAACAACGCCAAGAAATGAGAAACAAAAAACAACCGCTAGAAAGAGAGCTGACTTGATCAAACACAACATGTCACCACCAATACAAGGGACTACATACTACCGCCAGACATCGGATCAAGCCTTTAGAAATAAGAAACAGGACACAACACGGAAACAGAGCTACCAAAGGACCACGGCTGCATAAAAGCACTCCCAAAACGCCAAACTAACAGCAACACCAAGATGAACTCACATAACCTTCCACTCTAGCCTATCCTTGTAGCCACTCGAGCCACTCTTCGCCAAACTATCAGCCAACGAATTTGAATCCCTGGAGTTGAAAATGACTGACACTTCTTTCAGCTGCTGCAAATAACCTTTGATGTTTAAGATTATGTTAATATTTTGTAGGCTCCCATAATCATCAGAATTATTGACCCATGACACTGCTACAGAAGAATCGCTGACAATATCGATCTTGCGATTGCTCAGTAGGTTATTCGTGGCGCAAAGTTCATATGCTTTTTGAATAGCTTGAAGCTCTGCTGTGACAGGGTCTCGATTATTTGACCTTTCCTGACCGGCGGAAACGGTTGCGGGCCCTTTCGGTTCTGACGTAACACCGACATCACATTCTAAATCTAAAAAGTTGACATCAGAAGTATGACAATGTTTTGACTTAGTACAAATACAAAACCCAAACGGTATGGTCACATCAAGAGCTAAATGTAAGTTTTGTCATAAGGACTATGCCTCTTCTAGGGGAGAACCGGTCATTTAAAAAGGTATATGGAAAAATGCATGCCTACACACGGACAGGTAGACACTACAACTCTGACACAACTACAATGACACCCATACGGGTTCGTTACGACGTGGCGTTATGACGCCGCACATGCCAGAGAGTGCTTGACACAATACATTGCACAAACTGATTAACCGATTAATTTCGGTAATAATGTTTTTTTATGAAGAACTTATCCAAGTGCATATAACCCCCAATTTAAAACTGTTTCTAGAAACACCAATATGAGCAATTTGTTAAAATGTTTTAAAACCCAACGAGATGACTTGATGGCTGAATTACAACATCTAAGTGTCTCTGTTGCATTAACTTCCGATATTTGGAACGCATGTTCCAAATATGACTATTTATGTGTCACATGATACTATTTAGATTCTGATTAAAAGTTAGAAAAAAATATTCTTGGTTTTCGTCCTATGGATTTTCAACATACCGTAAAAAATATTTATAGTGTCATTCTTTCTGTTTTAGAAACTTATGAAATAACTCAACGCATCATTTCTATCATATTAGATAATGCATTGGCAAATACTAGCTCTATTGTACTGTTTTTTCGAAACAATATCCCACAAGATGGGGGGTTATTTCTTCCACCAACGTTATGCATGTCATATCATAAATTTAGTTGTATAGTCTGGTATGAAGGAAATAAGCGATCATATATATCACATCAGAGATGCTCTTTCTTTGATCAGCAGCTCTAATCCAAGATTGCAAGAGTTCCATAGATACTATCAAACTTTCGGTCTACGAACCCGACGATCCCAAAAAGATTTTCCGGTAAGGTGGAACTCTACTTACTTAATGCTGCAAAATTGTTTGGATTATGATACTCCTATTTCATGCTTTTATAACATGAAAATGACCGAAATTGGCTGTCCAGTACTGACCCCAGACAATTGGTATGTGACAAAGTTTTTTGTTGATTTTTTAAAGGTTTTTTAAGATGCCACTGTAACTCTTTCCTGGGTCGATCTATAACCCCACATCTCCCCAGACAATCCATCAGATTGTGGAAATGCCTAAAATGTTAAAAACTTATAGGAAAGATACTATTTTTGACACTATAGTTGTTGCCATAAAGACCCTGGTTTACAATTCATTTCCTTTATGCCTTAGGCGTTATAGTAGATCATGAGATTAAATTATCTAGTTTAGAAACTTTGCTTGAGTATATTGGTTCTAGTTTGAACGTAGATTATTCCTCAAAGGTTACTGACATTCAAAAAAAGCTGTTCGAAATTTGTAGTATTTATGAGTGCATGTTTGGCGGCGTTGACACGCAACCATCAACCGTTGAAGAAAAGTTGGAACATTCTCAAACGCCGAAAAAAATACGGCTCATCAAGTTCTTCTACTTCATCCTAAGCTCCACGAGGCACGAGCTACTGCAACTGGAGGTGCCGAACTGAACAGGTTCCTTGAAACTCAGTTCAATTCATTCAAAAACACAGAGGAATTTGATCTACTTTATGGTGGAAGACCTATAGCTACATATATCTGATCCTGTCACACGTAGCATGTGACGTACTCGTTATCCCCATGTCCACTATTTCTTCAGAATAGGCATTCAGCACGAGTGGACTTATAATTGAACCAAGAAGAAGTTCGTTGTCTCATGAGATAGCGGAGGTATTAACATGCTTTCAGGATTGAGAGCATGCTCGAAAGAGGATGCAAATGAAATGGTAGACCAAGAACTTATTCAAAAAATCTCTAATTTATATATCGATGAGGGTTCCAGCAGTAATAATTAAATTTAAATATTTAAATATTTAAATACTTAAAAAATTTAATTTCTTTAAAAAAATTGAAAATAGACCTGGAGCCTGTCTCTTTAGGCACGCTTGAACCAGCACGCATGTCATGCCGTGCCCTTCTTTTCCTAAATTTGCCGGGCTCAGCCTGATCCGATAAGTTGCAATGCTGTACCAAGCCCGACCCGTTTAGGAATAGGTGCCTGGTGGGCCGGCCCACTTTTACCGCATTACCGTTATCACACTAAAAAAACTATCAAAAATTGAATAAACAAGCTGTGTCGTTAAACGTCACTAAAATAATACTGTATATAGCAATCATCAGAAATTAAAACTTAAAAGATTTCATTATTTATTCCCATCCATCCCTCAATTGTTACCAACAAATAAACAAAACATTTCAATCAATAAATACATAGCAGAACATCACCAATGCAATCATGTGACCTCACATGGTATCACATGGCAGCTCTTGTGAAGTGACCTCACATGGTATCACATGGCAGCTCTTGTGAAGACAATACTGCTTCTAGAAGAACACAGCTGAAGCTACACTACAAAGGGAA
Source organism: Dipteronia sinensis (assembly GCA_033220585.1). Classification (NCBI taxonomy): domain Eukaryota; kingdom Viridiplantae; phylum Streptophyta; class Magnoliopsida; order Sapindales; family Sapindaceae; genus Dipteronia; species Dipteronia sinensis. The sequence goes on along the minus strand of CM065638.1, from coordinate 71,292,595 downwards.
GCTAGAGAATGGACTGCCTACTAAATGCTGGTTTGGAAGAGCTTGTCTAGATGCTAAAAGAGTATTTTTAATTTTTCAAATTTTTTTATATCACTTGGTTGTCACTCAATACAGCTTTTGGATGATTAAAAAAAGCTGTTTTACGTCTACTTGGAGAAGCCCAAATTTAAAGTTTTTTTCAAATAGATCTTTTGGAGTTTTTTTAATAACAATAAAATTTTCAATATAACTCTATAATTTAATATCCGCTAGAGTATTTTAGTAATTCTATCATTAAAAAAACTTTTTTTTTAATTGACAACCAAACGACCAACGACTCTCATTTAAAAACTCTACTTCTAAAAGATCTATTGTAAAAAGATCTATTTGAGAAGTTCTTCCAAACGTACTCTAAGGTTAACTCCAACCATGCGTACAAAAATTGTGTTGTTGAACAGTAATGCACCTGATTTGAAAACACTGTTCACAAACACAAAACTCATTTTTTTTCTTTTTTTTTAAACTGTCACATCATCTTTATTTTTTTTTAAAAAATTCTAATTTAACCATTTTATATTTAATTAAAATAATATGTATTTCTAAAAAATATACCGTTAAAAAAATATCGTTAAAATATTTAAAATAACATCAATATTGATATACATATTCAATTTATTTAATTTACTTATTAATTATATATTAAAATAAAGTTAGACTTTCATAATAATTAAAATATTAATTTATTAAAAAAATATTCTTTAAAAATTATTTTTTATTATAAAATTTGGTATTAAATATTGAAGTGGAAAAAAATTGACGTAAACATGTTTCCAAAAAATTCTAATTCAACTCTAAATTAGAATATAGTTCCGTATAATACATTGGAATTTTTTTATTTTTTTATTTTTTACTTTTTTTTGGTAACGAGGATCCCAAACTTCGTCCGGACACAAATCCGTCCGTCATCTTTCAACTGCGTGACATACGTCTGGCCTGTATACCCTATCGGTCTGTATGTTGGATACATAGTAGGACAGATAAGAAATCTCGACCCGTACCATTGGCCCCACAACGATGCAAGCGGGTAAATCAGGATTCGCCCCAGCCTGGGTAGAATTCGAACCACTGACGTTAGCTCCATGTTCATCCTTCCACCAGCATGGCTAAACACCCTGAAGGCTGGTCTCAAAGTAATTATCAAGAGTAGAATCAAGGACTTGAGTTTTATCCCAAGCCTTGGACCACCAAGACAACCACCTTTTGGTTTACATTGGAATTACTCTAATCTTATGATCAATCAAGATGCAGAGAATATAATTTCAATGCTGAACGTCAGTGTCAGATTGCATGAAGGGTATGGATTGTCAATGGGTCCATGTACTGTGATAAATGCCACCATCATAATACTATGTATAATTTGTGATTGTTAAAGTGATTGCAAAATGATTGGCTTATGTGTTTGAAATATATATATATATATATATATATATATATAGTCATTTCCTCCTCAATGCATATTGATATAGCTTATATCAGTACGTTGCATGTTGACCACTAATTATGGAGAAGTTTTGATAAATGCATACATTTTGAGTCAAAATATGTAAATCTAATGGTTCACATCCAACGCACTGATGAAGTTATATCAATGTATACTGATTTGAAATTATATATATATATATATATATATATATATAACTGCATATTTAATATTCCAGTTATCTATTTTCATTATTCTAATTCTAGTACATTGAAGTATCTTAATTAAAACCGGAAAACTTATCAAATTATTATATAGAGAAGTTTTCAATGTCAATTCCAAATTTCCAATTTTGCTGGCTTGTCATATTAGCTAACATGAATCAAGCTTCAAAAAGTGGGGTTACACAGAGAAACTGAAAATTCATCACTAATTGAAAATTTGATCTGGTTCCCACATCTCTCACAATTTTGGAGGAGATCCGCAAACTAGATATATATTTTTTTGTTTCAATTTTTGAAGATTGATTTTTTCTTCAAGTTCTTTTTAAGAAAAAAATGATTTTATTATAAATTTATTTATTATTTAATTTTAAATTGATTAATTTTGTATTTTTATATTTTCATCACTCACAAGTCACACCCATACCATATAATTGTGGTTCGAGGCATCGAGCCATTCACTTTCCTCTCGAATCCTGAATTATTACAGTATTTTTTTTAAATGACACATTTTATGTTAAAGCACGACTGAAAGTGGACAGAAGTTTCTATTTAATATTTTAAATAATACTTAAAAAAATCATCTGATCTTGTTTTTTCCTTCTGCATTTTGTTCGAATAGTGAAACAAATCCGAAATGGCCGGGGTGTGTATTTATAGAAAGACATGAGAAAATAAAATAATAAAACATAGGAAGAGGAAATTACAATGCAACATAAATAGTAAGATAAAACAATGCATGTGCATATAGACCGGATAAAATCTTCCCACACATATTTGTAAAATACCAATAGTTGGACTCGAGCCCACCACCACCATTGTAGAAGAGATATGCATTACTATCTCTGATAAGAAGTGATCTACGGGTTTACGAGTTAAGAATTTTTTTTTTCAAGAAATAGATTACAAGAACGTGAGTGTTTTTTTTTTCTTAAAAATGTATGTGGAATTTTATTATATTTAGTTATTTACTTTATAAAAGATTTTTTTTCCTTAAACCGTATGTTTTTTAAGTAATTTTCATAAAAAATACTAAATAATTAAAAAAACGAGGTATAAATAGACCATTAAGGGTGTACCATAGCATCACTCTTATAAGTTTGATTAAAAATATATTTGATATTATGAAAATAAAACTCCCTACTCCACCAAAATATTCAATATATAAGCTAATAGGGGCGTAGCTCAGCTGATAGCTTGGACAAATGATTCTAATTCAACGGTTTGAATCCTACCAATGACAAGAGCTTTTAAAAATATACATGGTCCTATAAAAAAAATCAATACTTAACATTGTGAACGCATAATAGTGGAGCAATGATCCTCGGTTGAACCTTGATTGTGCTGAACCATGACCACGTGGTTTTAATGAAAACGTGTGGTTAGGATTTTTTTTTATTTAATTTTATCCCTCATAGTATAAGTAAAACTACATCGTTTTGATGGACTAACCCTAAGACAATATATACACTGAATTCTCAAAACCTTCTACAAGCAGCGAATGGTGGTGTTGTCTTCATCATCCTCTTTCCATTTTGACAACCTGCGAATTGTTGTGTTGTGCTCTGTGTGCCTAGTTTTTGGATTTCGTCAAAATCTCTCTTCAAATCCTAATAAACCTCTATTTTTTCTTCTTTTATAATTTTTGCAAATCTTCCCAAGTCCAATAAACCTAGAATGTTAACTTTGATTGTTGTTTTCAATTTCTATCTAAATTTGAGTGTCTGGTAAAGAATCTTGAACTATGGAAAGGGATATTTGTTGTCAAATAATTATCAAGAGACGATTGAATTTTGAAAAAATAAGGGTTTTATTGAGAACTAATCCATTTGTGAGTCTCAAGTTAACAACTGACCTCTTTTTGAAAAATTTACAAAACTGACTCTTTTAAGACAGTATTACCCTTATAAAATTTTTAAATTACAATACTATCTCAAATCTCAAATCCCTAATATCAATTCTGTCAAACGAAATCACCCTAACCTCTCTCAAAACACATTGAAACCCCAACCTCTCTCAAATTATCTGAAGAAAGAGAACGGCGGAGTCTAGGTAAGTGAAGTGAAGGGGAAGGGGAAGGACGACGACACCACAGAAGCGTCGGATCCACGACCACTACTCGACTGAAGCACGTCGACGACGACCCCATGACAACAACGACCACTCTGTTTGGGTTCTAAGAAATTTCGAGAAGTTGAAGGTGATTAGTCCTTCAATTTGAGTTTTTATTTTCTTGTTGTTTTGTGCTTTTGAAACTATGTTTGGCTTTTGACCCCACGACAACTATGTTGTCTTCTTTATTTTTCTATTTGTGTGGTTTGTGTTTTGTGAATTGTGCTGTCGTTATCGATTTGTGATTTTGTCTTTTTTAAATTCTTTTGTCATTTGTGAATTCTTTATGAGCTTGTGATTCTTGCTTGCTACTGTGAGATGTGATTGTGCCTTTTTTAATTCCTTTGTGATATATATGTGCTTTCTGTATCAATTAGTGATTGTAAATACTGCAAATTGTTTGAAGCTCAGTTTTTATTAAACAAACTAGTTTTTTCAACTACAAGAGAGTTGATGACAAACCAGTTTTACTTTTTTTTTTGGTTGAAACTGTACAGTGGGTAAAGAATGTGCAAATTTTCTGCTGGCATTAATTCATTTAGTAGTCAATTGATGATTATTCATTTTAAGATTTCACAATATAATGAATAATGGGTTCTCTCTCATTAATGTATTGATTTGTCCTAATTGATTCTTTAGTGTTGTTTCTGGATTTTTAATGGGAATTATTGTGTTTTTAGTTAATTAATTAATTACAAGTAGTAGGATGAAGAAATTAGAAGAAATAAAATTATACATTGATATGTGTTTAATTTCTAGGGAGAAGTCGTATTTTTGGGGCAGATTTCTAATCAAAATTTGGTTAAATTGATCGGTTACTGTTGTGAAGATGAACATCAGGTGCTTATATATAAGTACATGTCTCGGGGTAGTGTGAAGAACAATCTATTTTCAAGTAATTAAGTATATCCTTAATTTGGTTTCTGTTTTAGTGTAAGTCAGGCATGGTTTGCTTGCTTTTATAAATAATGGGTTGTCATTCTTAGCTGGACACTAGGGCTCTGTTCTATTGTGAATTCAGTTAGATGATTTGAATTTTATTTTAATGATTTTATGTTATATTTCAGGATAATAGAATGGGAGAAGAGATTGATTTGTTAGTAAAGTTTGCAAAGCATTTGATACATGGTGAACCCATCGACTCAATCCAATCCGAAAAAGTCAAGTATTTCAGAAGGCAAATTTGTTTAAATCTTTGGCGATCTAGAATAACTTTATGAAAATATATTGTAATGTAGATGTGAGAACAACATTATCTCTCATGCAATCTACTATTTTAGTGACTGCCTTGTGGTGAATTTTGGATGCATAAGAATGGATGTAGATGTAATTTTTGCTGTGTAAGACTACATTGACATAGGTTGAGAATATGCTGATGTTGCAAGTGTAGTGAAAACTCTCTTAAATCTGTTGTAGATGTGATTTTTACTTTGGAATGTTGTTACACAGGTTGAGAATATGTTGTACATGTGTTTGAATTTGGAATGTTGTTACACAAGTTGAGAATATGTTGTACGTGTGTTTGAATTTGGAATGTTGTTACACAGGTTGAGAATATGAATCTGGTATTGTTTGTCATTTGAGTTACAAAATATGTCTCAAGTTTGATGAATCACAATTGAGTATGTGTGTGAATACAAAGAATATGACACTGCTGCTATATCTACTGCTATATTAAATGAAGCTTTGTCATTAAGCAAAGGTTATCAAACAAATGTTATTAACAACAAGTATTGGATACAATAATTGTAATGTTGCTGCCACCAATATGTACTGCTGCTGCCACCCATGCAATTTAGTAGAGTTCACAATAATGCAAATTCTTTATTTTGTTTAACCAAATAAGTTTAAGCAACACAACCAAATGTATCGAGCCACACAAGCTAGATTACCAAGCAACACTCTAGTTAACATTATACAACACTGTCAAACAACACTTGCATTACAAAATACACAACACTTGCATTACAAAATAAACAACACTTGATCTGATCTTCGTACGCATTCCATGGCTCATAAATGCTCGGTCTGTAACATTTGAATACTAGCTAAACGTTTCGTGCCATCCAAGTACCTACAAATAAGCATGTTACATGAATAGATAAAAAATATAGAATATAAACGTAAGTAGTCAACATTATTCATTTCACAAAATTAAATAGCAACACTCAACAAAATGAAACATGTATATTATACCTCAAGGGTTTCCATTTTGATCGGATAGAGGAATTGGTGCCTTACATTTCTGCCTATTGTGTCCTAATCCTCCGAACTTTATCCATGCAACCTGCCTTTCAAATGAATAAGAAATTAATGATTAAATTCTTAAACAAATATTCTAAACGCATGGTACAATGATTTTTTATAAATTATTCTAAATCGAAACAATGTTTAATCTAACTACCGCTTGGAATTCCCTAATCCCCAACAGAGTTAGGAATTCCCAATTCAATTAGGAATTCCCAACGCAGTTAGGAATCCCCAACGTAGTTAGAAAATTTCAAACGGCGTTAGGAATTCTAAACACCGTTAGGGATTCCCAACGCCGTTATGAATTCCTAACGGTGTTTGAAATTCTCATCTCTGTTAGGAAATCCTAACGCTGTTTGGAAACCTAACTGTGTTTGGAATTCCCATACCCGTTAGGAAATCCTAACACTGTTAGGAATTTCGAACCTGGACACATTTTCAAAATAAACATACAAGTGTTGTTATTTAATACAACAATGGAAAATTAACCACACCAACATCAAATTCAAACAAGACCTATACTCTTTTATATTCATGAAAACTATTTTCACCAAAATAACAAACCCTATTGCACAAATTAAACTAAATTAGAGATTTAATCAACAAATACACTTTAAATTTATGTATAAATTTTAAATTGATCATAATAACATTAAATCCACACAAGACCCATATTCTATTACATTCATGTCAACTATTTTCACAAAAATTAACAACCTTAATACACAAAACAAAGAAAATAAGAGATTCAAAATTGAAATAAACTTTAAATTTATGTTTAAACTTTAAATTTCTCACAACAACATCAAATACACACAATACCCATTCTTTATTATGTAAATATACACTATTTCCACACACAAAATTTACAAATTCGAATAAAACCGAGATTGAACAATTTGTAAAGTTTAAAAGTTCAAAAACACTCACCTCAAACCTTGAATAGAAGGAACCCTTGTGGTTGATGAATAATTTTGAGTTGCTCAATGGTGGAGAATGTAAATAATTACAATAAATTTGACAAATGAAGGAAGAAAGAACAAAAGAAAAAATTTGGAGAGGAGAATAAGAGAGAAACCGAAATTGTATTGTGTTGTGGGTTGTGGTGGAGAGAGGTGGAAATAAGAGGAAAAGATTGAGAATAATAGGTATAAAATGGGAAGGTAAAGTAGAAAGGAGAAAGTTAGTAAGTGAGGGTAAAATGGTACTTACGCATAAAAAATGAGTTAGTTTTGCAAGTTTTTCAAAAAGAGGTTAGTTGTTAACTAGAACCTCCCAAAAGGGTTAGTTTTCAATAAACATTTGCGGCTGGTTTGCCCATTTTGAAAAAAAAATTCCAGTTGCCGAAATCGTGAACAATTATAGGAGAAATTGAAACTTGAAAGGGATTTCACCTTTTAGACTAAAACGACCGTGTTTTGGTACTAGATGAGACAAAAAATAAAATAAAATAAAAATCTTGACCATAGATTTTGCTAATCTGCCATGTGTCTTCACGTGGCAACTGGAGCAAAACAAATTGCTTTTACTTTGGAGATAATAGAATTGATGGAACCAGAAGACCTGACACTGCAATATCGAAGTTGGATCACTGCCTTCTATTTGGCTGCTGCAACTGGAACTATAGAAATTGCTGAGGCCATGCTAACCAAGAATTCAGCTTTGCTTTCGATCAATTAGAGGTTCTTGGAATATGACACCGCTCTACACTACTGTTTCGCTTGGAAAATTGGAAATGGCAACCTGATTATGTGATAGAACTATCATGTATTTGCTTCCGGATGATAAAGCTTATCTTATTTTTTATAACATCATGACCGAAGAAAACAGTCTTGTATACTAAAAATAATCAAAGTGAACATTGCCAATATCTGATCTCTTCACCTCTTACCTTTCCCTTTATCTCTCACCAGACTTCATCTTTCATTTTTACACTCTACTCAAGCAAGGACCAGCCTTGAATGCTCTATATGTACTATAGCCTTACACGCTCTCTCTTGGATTGAGATTTTCACACTCTCTATAGTCTATATTCATTGTCAAAAGAATCTTCCCCGAGTTGAAAGCAGCTTCCCCGAATTTTCGAATCCACCTTCTCCGAACTACCGTGTTTGGTGGATAGGACCAGGGTTAGTACTATAAAAGGGCAAGTGAACATTCATCTTTGGTTGTGGGTTTTGCTCTTGGTGCTTCTTGCTCTGGCAACCTTTGTAAGGTTTCAGACTGTTTTCTTCGGAAAAAAAATGGGGTCAACAATGGTGAGTTCAGACATACAAGATAAGCTTTATCATCTGGAAGACTGTTTTCTTCGGTCATGATGTTATAAAAAATAAGATAAGCTTTATTATCCAGAAGCAAATACATGATAGTTCTATAATATAATAAGGTTGCCATTTCCAATTTTCCTAGCGAAACGGTCGTGTAGAGCGGTGTCATATTCTAAGAACCTCCAATTTTCCGGCACGGCACGGCACGGCATGCCAAGCCCTGTGTTGATATGGCGGACCGATCGTTGGCTAGTCAGAATTTTTTTAAAAAAATTTAAAAAATTGAATTGGGGCTTTGGGGCCGGCCCCTTAAGGCCCGCTGGGAAGACACACGAGATGGCATGGCGCATCCATTCTCATTTTCTTTAATGTGCCCTGCCCGGCATGGCAGGACAGCTTAATGTGCCGGCATGGCACCACATGTTAAGGTGACCGAGTCTTAAGGGGCCGTGTCGGCACGAATGTATAGCTTTAATTTTAGATGATATGAGATGGTCTGATGATATCTCACATTTGCATTATAAGGCCGTCGGTTCAAGTCTTAAATAAAGAAGACATCATTCCATTTTGTTGAGTTTGCTGTTTGCAACGACAATTCTAACAATATAAGGCAAATTATAATTCAACTGAACTTTTAACATTTGCTCTGCTGGAGATGTGTATCTATAAATATACGCCACGTAAGTGTCACTCACGTCAACATTTACTTGAAAAGTCCCCATTTTTTTCCTACAGAGATTAAAGTAAATGAAAGTTGATCAGTGTACACAATTTTGAGTTCTCTTACTTGAATAACTTGCAAACCCAGAACGATTTGTCAAATGGATTACGTAGAAACCCAGAACGATTTGTCAAAATGAATAAGTCTTTCATAAAAAGCATAGAGGTAGGTAGGGATACACACATAAGAGAAAGTATGGGACGATAAAGCAAGAAGTAACTTGAACCGAAAGTTATCATTATGAATATTATAGACGTAAATAGAGCTAAGAGACCTATCATCAACTTAAGAGGTAAATATCTATGAAAGTCAGTTTCGGCATGATGTAAGAACAGAGAACGAAGAAGAGGACAATGCGACTGCATCTGATATTACAAAGACAAGGAATAAATCTTTTTCCAGAAGAGTGGGTGTTCTAGTTTCATTATCGTAATCTCCGGGAACAGTAAAGGCTGCTGAAAAGACAACCGTGGAAATGAGTGTAGCAACAACCATACATGAGGAAGCTGTGTTCCTTATCCACTTTTCTTCACTTTTCAATAAACTTTTGTGCTCTCTGGTGAACCATTCATTAGATGTTAGACCTTCTGCATTTTTAATTCGCTTTTCGAAATGAAGGTTGCATGAGCTTTTCAACCTCCTATCACCATTTTATAACAAGTTAAAAACCCCTATATATATGTGTATGTATATGTGCGTGCACCAAAAAAAAAAGAATTCAAGACAATGAGGAAATGGGAAAATTATACCTCAAATAATAGCAACTCTTGTTGCATTTCTAGAGCTGCACTTGAAGCCACCGACCCGAGAATGATATGGATACTTTACGGCTAGATGCAACATAGTGTTCTTATCGGCATCCACAATTTTAGTTAACAACCCTTTATTGAATCCCATCTCATATATCAAATTGAATGTACTAGTATAGTAGTATGACAATGCAAAATCGCAAAATCGCAACATAGAAATATGGATCAACTGTTTTCATTCAATTCTTGAACCAAAAACGGATAAGAACGAATGAGCTCTGTTAAGAATCTAGAATTTTCAAAAATAAATTTAAAAAATTGAATTGGGGCCTTAGGGGGCCGCCCCTTAAGGCCCGTCGGGATGATAAGCGGGATGGCACGACATGGCACACGGGTATGCCATGCCGTGCCCGGCACTGCACGACACAACACGTTAAGGCGACCGAGCTTCAAGGGGCCGTGCCGGTACAAATGTATGGTTTTAATTTTAGATGAGATGAGATTGGTCCGATGGTATCTCACATTTGCATTATGAGGCCGTTGGTTCAAGTCTTAAATATAAAAGAAAAAAAAGACATCATTACATTTTGTTGAGTTTGCTGTTTGCAACGACAATTCTAACCTAGGTTGCACGGATACGGATGCGGGATATAGATACGACACGATACATAGATATGGTAAATATCTAAAAACTAGGATACAAATACGGCAAGATACGTCAATTAAAAAAAATTATTTATTTTATATTTAAAAAAATATAATCAAATAATTCATTCAAAACATATTCTATATAAACATAATCCAATAATCCATTCCATTCAAATTTCAAAATAAAAACATAATCCAATAATCCTTTCAAAATGAAAACATATTCCAATAATCCATTCAAAACATATTCTCAAAAAACATAATCCAATAATCCTTTCAAAATGAAAACATAATCCAATAATCCATTCAAAATGAAAGCATAATCCAACATATATAAGTCCTAACATATTACAAAACCCAAATCTTAATTTGTAAAATCTTATTTGACCCTTCAACTTTGTAAAATCTTAATTTGACCCCGTTTTAAACTAAAATAATTAAATTTTTGCCCCAAACGTATCCTTGCTGTATCCCCGCCGTATCCCACAATTAAACTTGAGAAAAAGTCAACGGATACGCCAAATGGTGTATCAGATACGTATCCTGGTGTATCAGGTGTATCCAGATAGGATACGAGTTCGATACGAGTTCCCTCCTCAATATGGAGTGTCCGTGCAATATAGATTCTAACAATATAACGCAAATTATAATTCAACTGAACTTTCAACATTTGCTATGCTGGAAATGTATATCTATAAATATACGACACGTAAGTGTCACTCACGTCAACATTTACTTGAAAAGTCCCCATTTTTTTCTTACAGAGATGAAAGTAAATGAAAGTTGATCAGTGTACACAATTTCGAGTTCTCTTACTTAGATAACTTGCGAACCCATAACAATTTGTCAAATGGATTACGTAGAAACCTAGAACGATTTGTCAAAATGAATAAGTCTTTCAGAATGGGATATTGCAGCATAAAAAACAGAGAGGTATGTGGGGATACACACATTAGAGCAAGTATAAGACGATAAAGTAAGAAGTAGGTTGAACTAAAAGTTATCATCAATAGACGTAAAGAGAGAGCTAATAGACCTATCATCAACTTAAGAGGTAAAGATCTATGAAAGTCAGTTTCGACATGACCTGACTTAAGTATAGAGAATGAAGAAGAGGACAATGCGACTGCATCTGATATTACAAAGACAAGGAAGAAATCTTTTTCCAGAAGAAGGGGTGTTCCAATTTCATTATCGTAATCTCCGGGAATAGTAAAGGTTGCTGAAAAGACAACTGTGGCAATGAGTGTAAACAACCATACATGAGGAAGCTGTGTTCCTCATCCACGTTTCTCCACTTTTCAATAAACTTGTTTGCTCTCTTGTGAACAACTCTCTAGATGTTAGACCCTCTGCATTTTTCGCTTTTCGAAATGAAGGTTGCATAAGCTTTTCAACATCCTATCACCATTTTATAACAAGTTAAAAACCTTTATATATATATATATATATATATATATATATATGTGTGTGCGCGCGCGCGTACCAAAAAAAGAAGAATTCAAGACAATGAGGAAATAGGAAAATTATACCTTAAATAATAGCAACTCTTGTTGCATTTCTAGAGCTGCACTTGACAAACCACTGACCCGAGAATGATATGGATACTTTGCAGCTAGATTAGTGGTGTCAATTAGGGTCGGGTCTGGTATGCCCGCCCGTTAGGCACACCAAGAAAGGAAGGCCGTGCCTAGCATGGCATGCTTATGGGGTGTGCCTAGTATGGCATGACTCCAAGGCAGGTGTCGTGTTGGGCCTTGGGTTTCGGCATGTCGTATCGACACAACACGGCTCACCAGGCTCTCGTGACATGCCTAACGGTCGGCACGGCGGGTCGGCAGGCCGACCCTCGGCCCGTCAGAATATATATATATTTAATTTTTAATGTTTCCTTTCAATTTTGTTTTTTTTTAATTTCGACCGTCAGCTTAGCAACCAACGGTTACATTTTTAAATTTTTACAAAAAAATTACAAAATACACTTCTTATCTCTTTTATTTTATATTTTTATCCACATTTCAATTTTTTTTTATAAATACCCTCACAATTCCAATTTTCATACATTTTTTCTCAATCTCCCCCCATTACTCTCTCTAATCTCTATTCTCTACACCATTTCATATTTTCATTTTTACTCGCTCTCTACTCTCACTCTCTCGCTATTCTCTACGCTACTAATATACTATTCTAATTCTACTAACTACTTACTAGTAGACATGACGCTAGTTTCGGTTCGGTTTGGATCCGGTTCGGAATTGACGGTTGGTTCCGGGGGAACTAGAACCGGAACTGGAACCGGAACCTCCCTTATGGTGGTTCCGATTCCACTGTTTTAGTCCGGTTCTGCCGGTTTCGACGGTTCGGAACCGGTTTTTATCTTTAATTTTTTTTTAAAAAAATACAACCCAATCACCTCTCTACACCTACCCACCCACGTAACCCAACCCCAAATTCCCAATCCCTAATTACCTTCATCAGTTCAAACTTCATGTTTCATCAGAATATATCATGAAGTTTCTTCAACACACACACACACACACACACACACACACACACACACACACACACACACACACACACACACACACACACACACACACACACACAAAATCCACTCCCAATCTCATCTCTCTCGTTCGATCCAAGCAAGAAGAAGAAAGAATAAAGAAGAAGAAACTGAGGAAAACGAAGAAGAAAAAAGAAAGAAGATGATGATCGATCCAAGAGAACTAGAGAAGCTGATGATGGCCGCCGCCGAACCGCCGAAAGAAGAAGATGGTAGACCAGTGGTGGCCTGGTGGAGTGGTGGGTGGGTGGGTGGGTGGGTTATGGGTGATTTATGATTTGGGGTTGATTTGTGTATGTGAAAGAGAGAGATATGAAGGTGAGGACTGTGAGGTGATGATCTGAATATCAGATCTGGTTTTAATATATATATATATATTTATTTATATATATATATATATGTTGGAACCGCCCGATTCAAACCGGAACCGAACATCCGGTTCCAGTCCGGTTCAAACCGGGCGGTTCCTCAAAAATTAGAAGCGGAACCGGAACCGGAACCGGAACCGCCCCCGTACTAGTTCTGATCCGGTTTCGATTTTTTCCGAACAGTTCCGATTCGGTTTGCTGGTTCGTACAGAACCGGAGCCATGTCTACTTATTAATTATAGTTACTACTAAATAGTAAATACTAATACTATATTATTATCACACTCTCTAATCTCTATTTACTAATTACTATTATCTAACTATTATTCTCTAATCTCTCCACCAAGACACAAAAGTAAAAAGGTAATTTTTTTTCTTTAAATTTCATTATTTAATTTTATGCTTAGTTTTAAATGGTTATATTTATACATAATCTATTTATATTTAGTTATTAATTTTGGTAGTTATTCTTAGGTTTTATGTATATTTAATATTTATGGCTTTATAACTTTATTATGCTTAGTATATTTATGAGTTTATAATTTTATGCTTTGTTATTAAATTTAATATTTATTCTTAGAATTTTAGATTTTAGTGTTTTACTTTATATTTAATATTTTTTATTAGTAAATTTATCATTTTATGTTTAGTAATTAATTTTAATATTTTTGGCTAGCAAATTTATCATTTTACGTTTAGTTATTAATTTTAATATTTTTGGTTAGAAACTATAATGTTTTTGGTTAGTAAATTTATCATTTTTTGTTTAGTAATTAATTTTAATGATTTTGGTTAGTAAATTTATCATTTTATGTTTAGTAATTAATTTTAATGTTTTTGGTTAGTAAATTTATCATTTTATGTTTTATTATTAATTTTAATATTTTTGGTTAGTAAATTTATCATTTTATGTTTTGTTATTAATTTTAATGTTTTTGGTTATGTTTTGTTATTAATTTTAATGTTTTTGGTTGGTAAGTTTATCATTTTATGTTTTGTTATTAATTTTAATGCTTCTGGTTAGTAAATTTATCATTTTATGTTTTGTTATTAATTTTAATATTTTTGGTTAGCAAATTTATCATTTTATGTTTATGTATTAATTTTAATATTTTTGGTTAGTAAATTAGTCATTTTATGTTTAGTTATTAATTTTAATATTTTTGGTTTGTAAATTTATCAGAGAGTGAGAGATGAACACGTGTCAGAACTACAACTTTATCTTCAGGTTTGTGTGCTTGATGTGGTACTTTAGGGTCACCCAGAAAGTCATTGGTTCAATCACCGGATCATTGGCCAAGTCCACATTCTATCTAATGAACATCTCTTTCCACGTCAAACCATGTTGCATGCTCCCCCCTAGGACCTCTGATCGTACCGATTTATATACCTATTTGAGGTCCCAATTTTCTAGCTTTTGTTCTTGTTTTCGAGCATATTTTGGTATATAATATATTTATGAGCTTTTTGTAGGTACATGTTCCCTACGGAAGGTATTTGAGCTTAATTGAAGAGTTTTAGAGTTATTTGGGCTGATTTGGATGCCGTGCAGTACACCTAACTTTCGGAGGCAATATCCCCCTCCTCAGAATGAACTATATTTCCTATTACCTATTTTCGGAATGCCCCGGAGGTCGAAATTTCAATTCTTTTTACAGATCGCAATTTCGGGTTTTTGCGAGGAAGTTATGGCCATTTTCGTAACCGTGCGCGGTGCTGGAAATTCTTCTCCAGAGGGTTAGACGACTTGAGAGGTGACTTCACCCAAGTAGCCTCCCAAGTCGCCTTTCGCACTGTCAAAACGTGATTTTCAGACCAGTATGTTAGGCGACTTGAGAGACTACTTCCCCAAGTCGCCTAATATGTCGCCTTTTGCCCATATCAGCCATTTTCAGCCCGTTTTTGAGGGGCAATCTTATCTTTTCACACCCAATTCTTGCCCTAACCTCCCAACTCTATGAATAGCCCATTTCCTCTCATTTTTTTAGACATCTCTTCCCCTCTCTCAATCCCTTCTCTACCTCTTTCTTCCATCTTCTTCATCACTTCCATCTTCTTCACCAAAAGAGTGATTCAAGCTCCCATGGAGGAATCAAGCTCCCATAGATGTTTTTCCTCCATGGGAGCTCACCATACTCCTCCATCACACCATTTTACACCTTCTCCATCCATCTTAGAGTAGATTATAAGGAAATAGGAGTGGTTCTTGGACCAATTCCAAGCTAGGAAAGCTAGGAGCTTCTTTGAAGGGTTTGTCTTCAAAGGTTGTCTCCTTTTTACTCATTCCTTATATTTCTTGTTTTCTTTGATGTGTAACTCGAATTTGGGAATATTGTAAACCTTTCATATGTGCTATATATGTATTTTTGTTCATGAATTCGTTTAGGTTTTGTTTTTGCTTTTTGATTTATGTGTTTTAAGCTCTTATTATGATATGTATGTATGTGGATGGTTAAAAATCAATATGTGTCCATGAATGAGTTTAAGAGTAGATGTAATTTAGAATAAGAATTTAGTTGTCTATGATTGTTGATTGATTGGTGGATGACTTGAAATGCCATGTATTGATTGATTTGAGTGATTAGGGATTTTAGCCCCAAAGAGTAAAAAAGGCTAGTTCAGGCATTTAGTTGCTAAATTGGCATTGGTTCATATCCTTGCGTTTAATGGGTCTTTTTAAGATACAATTGCCCATCCTTGGCTGGAATGGGTGATGAATTGATTTAGAAAAAATTCCCAAATCAAAAGGATGAGCCATTAATTCATTTGAATATTCTTAATGTTTAACAATTGCATTGATGCATATTAGTGTTAGGTGAACTTGCTTTCCATTTGTATTCATCCATCTTAGGGAGATTAGAGATATAAGGAGAGAGCTTTCTCTTTTATTGAGAGAGTTGTGCATTCATGAGATTGGAGACCGCCGTTTTCGTCCAGTGGTTAGGATTATCGCGATTGACAACCGTGAGAACCAGGTGTTCGATTCCCGGTTCGGATGAGTTCTCCTTTCTATCTATTTTGTATTTCTCTTCTTGTACTTTTGTCTCTTCTTTGATGCGTACTTTCATTCATTAAGGAGTTGATGTAAACCTAGCATTGTTGCCTTTTTATTGAATGTGTTTGTTGATGGTTGAGTGGTCATTTGAAGTGCTTAATGCTTTTGAGTGGTTAGCCACTGCTTGAATGAACTTTGGTTGTTGTGTGAAGGACCGAAAGGTGAAGCATGCAACTTGCATTAGTAGTTTGGCCGCTACATGCATGGTAAGGTAGAAATACGTGAGGCTTTTGCATATATAGTCGCTATGTGTGTCTCATGGTTCTTAATGAACTCGAGTGTAGTTCGGGTAACCATGTAGAAATAGGTTGCTGGTGCACGTCGGTATAGCCCTTATTACTTGAAAGAGAATATTGGCGAGGATTAAGTGAGCACGACTTTTAACATTGACTATGCATATTTGTATGATATTGTGTGATTGCTATGGTGGAGTCATTTGCTTAGTGTAACCATTTACATTCCTTATCACTCTATTTCATCCTATCATTGTACATATTGTTTATTTATGTAGTTTGTTAGGTTAGTTTGACATTTACTTTTCCATATTCTTTTGCATACGCAACACACGAGTCCGCTCAGCGTGTTGTAATGATAGCTAGAACTAGAGACGGTCGGTGAATCTCACCCCCCTACGGAATGATCCTTGTTTGCCGCTGTGCTAGTCTCTATGACTCGCACGCTTGCGAGGCCGGACTTAATTATTCAATCTTTTGATGGCATTTCAACGACGTGCCCGTCAACCTCTGGCAGCTCGGTTCTGAAATATCTATTGATGTATGTTACATTCAGGCTAACCTCATTTCCTCTCACCATGACTGTAGCTCTATGATTGTAATCGATGAGGATCATCCCAGCACAAAACTCCTCAACCACCCCTCTGCAAGACTTAGGAGGGGTGCTAGTGTAGGTCTGCCACCCCCTCATTTCCACCATTTGAGGGATCTGAGTGTTTCCCAGCTCTTCTGTGGCTATTCTGGTTTCGTCAATTATTTTTTACCCTCTGAATTGCTCCAACATCTCTTCAAATTTTGGGTTCAGGATGCAGTCTGGTATTTGTGGCCACTCTTTTGACTTCTTCTTCTTGTTTGATCCCAATCCAAGCTTTTTTGCCATTTCACTCTTTGAACACAAATGACATATGTGGGTAGAGTTAGAAAATCTCTCTTTCGACTGGTGACTTTGTTGCCTTGAGTTGGTATCCTTTGACAGTGACTTGACCATTTGTTTTGCTCTGTCCAACTCAATGATGTAGTCACTCTCCCTCGCCTTTGCTATTTTTAGAGCTTTATCCTTTTGTTAAGAGCTTCTTTGACTTCATTCAAGGCATCGACTTTCTGCTCGATCTTCACTTGCGTCCTTTTTGACCTTCGAGCTATCTCATCTTTAAATTTTTCGGATAACCTTGCTAAGTCATGCAACTCTTTTAATGATGTACTCTTTTCAGCTTCAAGTCTCTCAATTTGTTCTTCCAATTCTTTTTTCTTGTCGGAGACTTCTCCATTCTTCTTTTTGAATGTACCATTCTCAACCTTGAGCATTTTTACTTCAAGTGAGAGCTTCTTGTCTTTCTCTTCAAGCTCGTCTATCTTTGCTGTTTCCAAGGATTTCTTGCCTTCTAATTCCTTCTTCAAGAGCTGCACATTCTTATCATAATCTCCATTCGTTTCTTCTTTCTTATGAGAAACTTCCTCTACTTTCACTTGAAGTGCATCGTTCTCTATCTTCAATAACTCCATCGCTAACATTAACTATTTCCCTACAATCTTCAGTTCCTTGTTCATCTCTTCCAACATCTTGCTTCGTTCTTCCTCAAAATTTACAACTTGCACCATTCTGGGCGCTTCAAGTTGGAGGCAATCCTGTTTAGTTGAAATTGTTAGCATAGCCGGACTCTTTTCTGAAATGGAATTGTTGAAACTTCCTTCAAAAATGGACTATATTTCTTGGTCAGACCAGCTAGTTAGCACATATTTGTTGAGGTTTTGCTCAGTTGCCTGCTTAGAATCTATAAGTTGCTCATATGTATGACGAAAATCTCGCATGAGCTCTCTCATCTCAATTTTGGATGATCTGCTCATTAGCTAGTAGCTTGGCCTCATGTTTTGCATAAAGAAATCCAAAGAATCCTGAAAACCTGAAAAATCAAAATCAAAAATACCACACGAAGTAAAAAGAAACAAAAGAAAGCAAAATAACTAACTAATAAATTAAATCTAGAGCTAAATCTAATCACAACTAAACACGCCGATCCCCTACAGCGGCACCATTTTGAAAGAGCACTTTTCTATGTCGTCAATACAAAACGCTAGTTCAAATAAAATTTTTAAAAACCGCAACAATGCATGAAAAATGTGTAAAAACAAGTAAAGTGGCAAGTCAGGTATCGTCCATAGGGATCGATTGCTAGCAATGATCAAATTACGCTTTAATACTAATGAACACTAAAAATAAAGTAAATGGTTAGATTTGGTAATTATAAACTAAAATGCAAGCTACAACTACACTACACTAACATGCAACTAATGCTAATGAGAATATGAAATGGTGAGATAAGATATGAGATGTGAATGTGGGAGTCAATACACACTACAAAAAAAATGCCTATTAGTGACGAACTATTTCTGACGGCACTAATTGCTGTCCGTAATGGTACCTTTTCCGACGGCCAAATTAGTGCCGTCGGAAATGAGCAAAAATATAATACCATATTTCTGACGGCTCAATAACCGTCGCAAATTGACGCAGAACGGAAGTTCTAGGATCACAAGCGTAACCCTAACAGAACATAAACTGGAATCCACCAGAAAAAGAATTGAAACCAAACTGTAAAATTTATTGAATAATTCAAAACTGATAACAAAAGCCTTAAATAGGCTCAGAAAACCCTAAAAACAGTAAAATGTTGATTATAAAAAATAAAATTAACAAGGATATAATATATGTATCCTATTTCAAGATAAAGTAGTAGTAACATGTAATTTCCTATGAAATAAGGGAAATATTTTAATAAAATATTATTTTTAAAAACAATATCAATAGTTATATTTAAATATTATACAAAAAAATATATTTAATTAGATAGTATACAAACATATCAATAGCTTATATATAATTAGTATGCAATAGATATCATATACAAAGTTATAGCAAAATGGTAAGAGTAACATTTACTATCAAATCTAAGTCACGGGTTCGAGCCACATAAAATGCAGAGTTAAAGGAGCGCCATTTTTTTTTCAATGAACCTTTTCCGACGGCCATTTCCCGTCGGAAATAAAAGTAAGCAGTTGGAAATACTAGTAAATTTTGACCACCTTCAATTAATATTACTGACGGCATTTTTATTATTTCCGACGGCCCTGGCCGTCGAAAATAGTAGTATTTTTGACGGTTCGTCGGTAAATGGTTATTTACGACAAGCGTATTTGTGACGGCCTCTGAAGGCTTTTTCCCGTCGGAAAAACGCATTTCCGACCGGAAAGCATCTTTTCCGACTGCATTTAGCCGTTGGAAAAGACCATTTTTTTTGTAGTGACAATCCTAACACAAATAGTGGGCAATCCATTGATCACATTACGAACCAATTCGATCTATTAGGGATCAATCTCTCTCTATGGGTGATGTTAAATCACTTAACTCTCTCCACACAACAATGATTGATATGTTCAATTGAGTGTAGATAGGGTTTCAAATTAAGCGTAGATAGATTTAAGGTGGTTAGGATGTATTGGATTGATACGCTCACAATCCACCATTTCCACTCTTTGAATCTGGATATGTTGGATTGGTATGCTCACAACACATCCTTTCCATTCAAGATAGATAGTTTAGTCACCAATTGTGGGTATCTTTACTTAGATTGAGAGTTGGGATGCCTACTCAACCCAAGGAGATTTTTAATCCAATTTTAATAAACATACAAAAAATTCAACATCAAATAAGGAATCAAGAGTTTGTATGCCTACTTAATCCAAGGAGACATTAAATACATTAAGATTAATGAATGAACCAATAAATTAAATTCTAGATAAATGGTGGTTTACCACAACTCATGTCAAATTACATCAACTCCCACAAAGGGGCTTAGTTACTCATAGCAAATACACAAAAGAGAATTAAAGAAGCTAGAGATGAGAAGAAACCCATTGGTATGCTGAGATTTCCTTGGTCTTCAAGCTCTTTTCTCCCTTATAAGTGCAGATTTCGTGCTCCTTGAGGGTGGGTTTTGAGTTTGAATGGAATTAGAGTGAAAATGGGTGATATAGAAGTGATTTGGTGAAGGAATTGGTGGAGAATGAGTTTGGATTTGGTGGGAGGATATTCTTGGATCGAAAAAAAGTAAAAATGATGTTGAAGGCTAAAAGGGCATGTGGCTGATCTTAGAAACGAGCCTATTTATAGGATTTCCGAAATAGATCTGAAATGATGATATGGCGATTCCTAACGCACGCAGTGCGCGGGTAGGGACCCGCCTAGTGGCAATTTTGCTTCTAGTTCATCCTCCGGTGCGCGGGTGCTGCCCTGGTAGGGACCCGCGTAGTACCCACACACTAGGCACTTCTGATTTCTTCATCTTTCGGTGCGCCGTTGATGAGCTGGTGTACACCAGTGCAATCCTGGATTATGCACGGGTATGCTGACTCGTGCAGTACCCGTGCACTGAAGCTTCCAATTCTTCCTTTGCTCCATTTGACTCGATTTATGCACGAAAGTCCCGTTTCCCGTTTTCAACGCCTGAATTGCACCGAATGCCTGTAATCACTATAAAAAAGCCTATTAGACATAAAAACACGCACGAAAACGAGACAAAAGACAATGATATGATGACCAAAATATAGTACAATTTTGGCACAATCAACGTGTTTCTGTCTGAAAGTCAAAAACAGAGTAGGTGAGGTTCCTTTGGGGTGCGTTTGGTACGCGGGACGGGATGGGACAGGACGGGACAACTTTTTGTTGTCCCACGTTTGGCGCGCCATTAGCTTGGGACGGGACGGGACAAGGTGGGACAAAAACCATGAAAAGTTGTCCCACCTTGGACCCTAGGCCAGACTTGTCCCATGCATGGGACAAGTCTGGAAAAGACATTTTTGCCCTCAATTCTTTTAAAAATTACAATTATACCAACTATAAAATAAAACTCAAATCTCATTCTCACTTTCTCTCTCTCTCTCTTGCTCTCGCTTTCTCTCTCTTCTTTGATCGCCGGCGATCTTCTCTCTTTCTTTCTCACACCATCAGATCGTCGCCGCTGCTGCTCCGATCGCCGACGACGCCTGCCGACGAAGCTGCTGCAGCCGACGACGCTGCTGCTGCCGACGAAGCTGCTGCAGCCGACGACGCTGCTGCTGCCGATGACGCCAGCTGCTGCCGATGACGCCAGTTGCTGCTCCGCGCCTCCGCCTGCCGCTGCTCCCCGCCTCCTCCCGCCGCTGCTGCTCAAAGCCTCCGCTCATCTCTCTCTCTTTCTCACACTTTTTTGATTTGTTTTCAGATTTGTGTTTTCATAATTTTTTTCAGATTTGTGTTGTATAATGGTTTGGTGTTGATTGTTGATGATGATGATGATTTATGGATCACACTTTGTTGATTTGTTTTCAGATTTGTATAATGGTTTAGTATGAATTTTGTGGAATTGAGTTAAGAACAAATTAGTTTTAAGAACAAATTAGTATGAACAAATTAGTTTTAATAACAAATTATTCTTTGTTCCAGATCTTGTGAAGTTAGAAAATGAAAGAAAATATTAATTTTAAATGATTTTTAATTAGTTTTAATTCAATAATATTTGATATTTTTTTTGGTACAAAAGAGGGCAATTTGGTCATTTAAACCTCTTGTCCCGTCCTGTCCCAGCCATACCAAACGCATAAATAGTACAATTAACAGTTCTGTCCCAGGCATTCCAAACACAATACGGAACAGCTGTCCTGTCCCGTCCCGTCCCGTCCCGTCCCGTCCTGTCCCGTCCCGTCCCGTCCCGTCCTGTCCCGTCCCATCCAGGTGCCAAACGCACCCTTGTTTTCAATTTTAAGTTTTTATTTTTTTAATATACTTTTAAAAAATATATATTTTAGATTTATTTTAATAATATTTAATTTTTAATATATAATTATTATATTATTTGATTATTGTTCATTTTTTTAATATTGTCTATTTTAGTAATTTTATCAAATAAATTTTCCATACTTTCGAAAGTAAAGCAAATTTTAAAATTGGTTTACCAAACACATCCATTTTTTTGTAAAGCTGATTAATTTTAAAGTTAAGCTATAAGTGGATTATTTTCAAAGTAAAGTAATCCCAAACATAGCATTTATTACTAGGTTTAGCCACACGTTCTTAGATTGATATTCATGGGTAGTGTTAACCTTTGTTATTGGGGCACATGATAAAACACTATAAAATAAAATAAAAACTGTATTTATTGTCTTGTTTCTGCATTTATTGTGATTAAGAATAATAAATACATTATGTAACTTTTGTTTTATAGTGTTTTAAAGGCACACGTTAACACTACCATTCTTTTGTGCGTTTCTAGGCTTCTTGAGTTGTTTTCATTTTTGGGCTTTAGGCTTTGGGCTTAGTCTTGTTTCTGTGAGCTTGTAGGGGGCCCTTACTATTTAGGGTGTTTGTCTCCTCTTGTTTTGTAGTTGCTTGCTTGGTGGTTCTTTTGCTGTGGTTGGGCATAGTGGCCCCTTGCTTGTTGTGTTCTCTTGGCCTTTTGGCCGTTTGAATAAATTCTTGCCGTTCGAAAAAGAAAAGAAAAGTAGGTTATAGCTGTATGTTTGAAGTTACTTCGAGTTTCTGTTGTTGTTGATAAAGTGAAATAGTTGACTTAATATACTTTCCCAAACCTTTATAAATAAGAGAGATGATTACTGTTTTTCAATCAAGAATGGTGGAAATTTTAATTTTATATACAAATAAAATAGGAAAATATGACAAGTTAAAATCCTGAATCAGAATCATACCAAATTTCTATAATTTTTTGATTTATATTTAAAATGCCGGCACATCTTGTAGGCTGTATATTAGTGGTTACAATTTTTGGATTGTTTTTTAATTTTTAATATAAGAGGAAATATCTGATAATTAATGAAAATGGAACGAATTAAAATATCAAATTTTAAAGAATTTAAACTATAGAGTGGTGCAGTAATGCAGCTAATCCTACTGGGATGATGCCATAGTGCCATACCATGTGGATGATATTTTAGTTAAAGTAACATTATTGTTTTTCAAAACTGAAATTATATATAATTAGAAAATCTCTTATTTTTAATAAATTTATGAGCCAAATTAATACAAATTACCTGTAACTTTGCAAATAAAGCATTTGAATTTGAAAATGACATATTAAGCATAAAGATTTTCAAAGATGGCTTATATCATATATTTTCTTATACGGAAATTAAGGACCAAATAAGACTGACAATGATATTACCATACATGTATTGAAGCAGTTTGAAGACTTGATCCATATATAAATAGTGCCAGTACACAGCCTTCAAGAAGTAAGATACTAAGATGTAGTTGAAACCTCAAGTTGTGGTGGATCATGGATGAAGAAGAAGATAATGAAGAAACAAAGAAAAAAGTGAATGTGAGAGAGTGAGGAAGTGAGAATGATAGGGCGCGTGAGAGAATGTAAATGATAAAAAGAGCGTATGATAATTAAGGTTTGTTAAATATATTTATTTTATTATAATAATTATGACTGCTAAAAACCATATTAACTTTATTTCGTCATGACGTTACGGACGAATTTTAAAACTATCATATTTTTATGACTGCTTTTAATAACTATCAAGACCTGTTTTTAAAAACCATCGAGACTCTTTGACTATTTTAAAAAACTATTATTATTTTACATCATAAATCTTATTTATTCTTGTAGTGCATACATGTATTGAAGCAGTTTGAAGACTTGATCCATATATAAATAGTGCTAGTGCCCAGCCTTCAAATATTGCAAATACCATTTTTTTCACTGGCTTAGAGTTTATAAACCCATCACCCATCACTAATGTCATTGGTTTTGTTATTTGCTGTATTTATTTTCCTTAGTCATAGCATTGAAGGTGTTAAGGAATTGCACAAATATGTACAGCAGACACTCCAGGTATCTCATGAATTCAATCACATATCAAACAATATTCTCATTTCTTAAGTCCTTGTATTTGTTTACATTGTTTAATTAATTCTTCGATACTTTATTTGTTTGTTCCCCAGTTGTTATGGTCAAATCTTCAATCTTTACTCGATTAGTATGAGAAAAAGTGAGAGAGGGATGCGAGTTGCTCTTATACTTATTAAGAATTAATGTAGAGCAGATTAATATTGTATCATGATTGTGGAAAAACATTATAAATTAGTATTGTTTTTTATTTTTCTAAAAAAAATTGAAATATAAAGAATTCAATAATTGAAATTACTTCTTTCAACAATTAATGTAGAGCAGATTAATATTGTATCATGATTGTGGAAAAACATTATAAATTAATGTTGTTTTTTATTTTTCTAAAAAAAAATTGAAATATAAAGAATTCAATAATTGAAATTACTTCTTTCAACAATTAGACAATACAATTTGTCACCACTGTCCAATGTGACTTGGGGAAAGTACGTTTATTTAGTCTTATGTTCCGGTACCCACCTCTACACGTGGTACATGTAATATTGGTAGTAAGTACGTTTATTCAGTCTCATGTTCAGATCATTTTTTTGACCTATTTATAAATTTTCACCACACATATGACTTTGATGGGTTTTACTTGGTTTACCCACGGAACATTTTTCTGATTTATTAAGAATTGTGTTATTTATACCTCTTAAAATTTGTATGCACACCAATTTTGTTACCTCCTTTGGACCGGACAACCTTAACATCTTGTTTTGTGGTATATCAATATATTAATTTTCTGTTGTACTATAATACAAGTATTTTTAGTGTTTTTTTTTTCTATTCAACACCTTTAATTATAAATAAAAATTTGTTGAATTTATGTATATATGAGAACGGTAATGAAATATCATTTATTTTGAACTAATTTACATGTCCAGCCACAAAACACCGAAGAATATGAATGCGTAGATATATACAAACAACCGGCGTTTAATAACATCCTACTGAAGAACCACAAAATCCAGGTACATATAACTTAGGTATGTAAAAAGCTTTTTCTAGTTTAAATAATGATATAAATTTGTGAATTTATATAGATGAATCCGAGTTTTATGCCAAGAGTCATCAAGAGGAACGGTGAATTACTATTCAGTTCCAAAATCCCAAGTGAAGGTTGTCCAATGGGAATGGTACCTATCCAAAAAACTCGGGTTGATAATCTCACAGATTTAAACTCCATCTCTAAATTACATCTCGGAAATATTCAACCACTTTCTACTGCAGCCCCAGGTAGACATGTAAGTATTACTGATTTACTGGTCATAATTAATTTCTTATTTTCATGGAATATTTTAAGTTAGATTATCCTTAAACTTGATCTAAAACAATTTTATGGACATTTGCTAGAAAATCTATAGACTTTTATATATATATATATATATATATATTTGATTATAGAAAATCTAATGGTCCATATCCAACGCACTGATAAAGTTATATCAGTACGTACTGACTTGACAATTTCTGTATATATATACGTACTGACTTGAAAATTTCTGTATATAATATATATATATATGATTATAAGAAAGGTTTTCTTGACCTATCATTGAAAAGAAAAGAAAAATCGATATTATCAGATTAATTAGTTAATTACTGTATCATAGCTAAACCCTATTTCTATAATATATATATATATATATATATATATATATATGATGTCATAACTTGCTGTAAATTTGATCTATTGCATGTACTCAATTTGCAGCCCACTACATAGAAGGACATATCTTTCATGGAGCCCGAGCTGGAATAAGCTTATACAATCCACCGGTTAAAATGAATCAAGTTAGCATGTCCCAAATTTGGATTGAAAATGGACCGCCGGCTGAACTTAATAGCATACAAGTTGGTTGGGCGGTAAGTCGTGACTTCATTTGTATCTTAGTATCTATATATCTATTTCTTTCAATTATCTTATTTGATTTATTTATTATTTATTATTTGTTAAAAATTCCTTTGTAAACATGCCTTTTGAAGATAAAATGATCGTTTACACATGTTTTAGGTACACCCACACATTTATGGAGACACACGTACCCGAGCAACTGCATATTGGACAGTAAGAATCCTTTATATCTTTTTATGCATAATTAGTTGTTGCGTTGATTTTTCCAATCTAATACGGTTCATCATTTTTTTTCCTTAAAAAAGGCAGATGGCTCTAAAAAAACAGGTTGTTATAACGTTCTTTGCCCAGGGTTTGTACAAGTGCATCCTCGATATCGCCTTGGTCAAGCATACGGGGCAATTTCTGTCATTGGTGGAAAGCAATATATCACTCAACCTTTGGTATTTCTGGTATTGAATATTTGCTCTACTACAAACACAGTATTGCATGTTTTAATTTCTTCATATCATGATCATATTATGATTAGTAATGTACAAAAAAAAAAAGTTTTAAAATAGAGCATTAATTTTTACAGGATAAAAAATCGGGCAACTGGTGGCTGGCCTATGACAATGGCAATATAGTGGGGTATTGGCCTAAGGAGCTTTTTACTCACTTGAGGGAAGGAGCAACGTTTGTTCAATACGGTGGATGGACTCTTAACTCTCCAGACGGAGTGAGCCCACCTACGGGGAACAGTCGTTTTCCTAATGGTTATTTTAGAAATTCAAGCTTTTTTTCACAAATGAAAATGGTGGATATATCTAGTGGTGGCAATACGGCCCGACCCGGCCCATCTGTGAAACGGGCCGGGCTGGGCCCAGGCCATCAGGGAAAACAAGCCAGGCCGGGCCGGGCCGTTAGACAAAAAGGGGGCCCTGCCTGGGTCCAAGGCCCGTGTAGGGATATACCGGGCCGGGCTTAGGCCGGGCCTTAAACAGGCCGGCCCGTCACAGGCCCGTCGGGCTTCGAATTTTTTTAATACAATATTATTTTTTATACATGGTAATAATTTTTAGTAATTAATGTAATACTTTTAATATGAAATATAATATTATTCATTTCATACAACACTTAATTAGTTTTCGATGAATAATATTTTTGTAATTTCGTATTAAATTTGTGGTGAGATATGGTTGAAAGAGTTGAAAGAGTGAGTGAGAGATGTTGGAGATTGTAGAGAATAGAGAGAATAAGAGAGTAGGGAAGTAGAGAAAATCTAGAGAATGAGGTGAGGGTTATGGAGTATTTATAGGAAAGAGTTAGGTAAGGGTATAATTGGAAAAAATCGTAAAAGATTTAAAATATATATAAATTTTAAAAGTTTTGAATATTTTTCCCCTTAACGGTCACCTGCCTAATTATAAAAGTCACCCCTCAATTCAAAATTAAAAAAAAAATTCAAATTTGACAAATTTGAAAAAAAATTTATAACGGACCGCTAGGAAAAAAATTCCAATTTTCTGGCTGGCTCTTACGGGCCGCCCGTGGACCCAGCCCACGAGCGGTCCGTTAAGACCCGTCAGGAAAAAAACTTTTTAAATTTTTTTTAGGACTGCAGGCTTTGTGAGCCTTACCGGACCCGGTCCGATATTTTTCAAATGGGGGCCCGGCCCGGCCCACCGACGAAACGGCTTAGGCCTGGCTCGTTTCGCTAGCAGGTCGGGCTGCCCGTTTAGGCCTGGCCCAAATTGCCATCACTAGATACATCTAACGTACTAGTCGATATTGATGACAAAAGATCGGGGCGTTTGGTTGATAGCGTTAATTGTTATAATCAACATTATTGGAAATACCAAGGTAGCGTATTGGGAAAATGTATGACTTTTGGAGGACCCGGCGGGACGTGTGGTATTTGAGAAGTCGAGTGAGAAAATCATTTGAAAGTTGAATAATTGTTATCAAAGTATCAAACATTAATAATATTATAAATGTAATTTATCCATGATTCATTATTATTCTGATTTTACCTTGCAAAACTCACTTCACTGCACCTCAACCCACGTAGCACATACAATGATACAAACCATAAATTAAAACGAATCTCCATCAATCTTTTGTAAAGAGAATTGCTTCTTATATATAGTCTTAGAGCCACCTAGTAATTCTACGCAACCAAAAGAACTAGTTTAAATATTAACAGAAACGAATCAATCACTCAGATGAGTCCATTTTTAAAGATTTCATTATTCGTTTATTAGCCTTTCAAATGGTCTCAAAAGCCTCAATTTGAAAATCCTAAATTGAGTATTACATTTAGAGAGACTAGACAAGGGGGTAGACACTGGGACGTCTCCAGACATTTTGGGGCCCGAGCGATTTTATGATATTAATAAAAATCAGGACCCTATATAAAATTATTATCATTAACATAAAAATCGATGGTGATTTTTGGGGTTGATTTTTCTGGGTTTGGTTTCGAAGAGAAGGGATTTGTGGGTTTATGGTGATTTTTGGGGTTGATTCTTGATTAATTTATTTTTAAAAAAATCTCATTCATTCACAATTATTGAAGGGCAACAATGTCTTTTTACATGAAAATTAACTTTTTGAATGGAAAATCTAACGGTAGTGGGGAAATGACGAATATGGAAAACTATAGGGGCAAAAATTGTCATTACTGAAACTAGATGGGTAAAGTGTCTAATATGACCACTAAAGGGGGAAAATGATTATATCCCTTATTTAATTTACTATTTGGTTTTGTTTTAAATAGTGTAGTGATGTGGTCTTAGAACCAAAATGACAAGTTTATTGGGTCTGGAGTTTTGATGGTTTAATTCAATTAGTTCATTGGGCTGAAAAGAAATATATATATATATATATATATATATATATATATATATATAAAAGAAGTAAAATATTTTGGAATTGGGCCATGTTTAAAGATAATATATTGGGTTCTGAAGCCCCAAAGAAGAAGGATTAAATTGGGCCGGTTGAGGACCCTAGCAAAATGTTGGGTTTGCTGCCCCCATGGGCCGGCCCTGGGTAGACGTAGACAAGGTACCCATCCGTTAGACAAGGTTTTTAAAACCTTGTAATGGCTAGTTTTGGTCGTCCATCATGTCCATTACAGTATATATCTCCAGTGTAAATATGTAATTTTTTTTGGTTTCTAGCTAGTGAAATATGAACAGTATAGTGAATATGGATCCACTTTGGCAAACAAATTAAAAATATATATATTCTCATCTTCAACACGATTTTTTTTTGAAGTAATACACTATTATATAAATCTGGGGTTTTTCAGGAGGCAAAAATTGATGTAGTATTTTATCTCTACTCAATTCAAATAAAAGTTCGTTCACTGGGATCGGTGATTCAATTGGTTGAGACTAATTAATATGGTTGAGACTAATTAATATGGTTGAACCCTAATCTAAATGCTTGAAAATTAGATGGCATAATACTTGTTTTGATCGAAGATGATTAACCAACTAAATTGCAAGATAAGTAAATTGCTAATTCTAAGTACACACGAGATACAAATATGGAATGACGTTACGGAATTAATGTAACCTAATTAAACTACTCAATGCAATCCTCAAGTCTCATGAAGTTCTTCAATCCAATTGTTAGGGCTTGTTTGTTGAACCATGAAGTGCTTAACCCTTCTCACTACTCACACAAGGTCATGTAATGAGCAGTAGTTAGAACCAATTTTTAATTAAAACTCTAAGCCAAATTAACATAGCATGGTCATGCATATGACAATCCTCTCAATTATTAAGCTTATAGTGAGGCCTAAATGGGATGGTCACCCGCACTTAGTCCTCAATCCCATGGATAAACTACCTCTAACACACACATCCATTGCGGTCACAAATGAATATGAGTAAAGAGATTAGAGCAAGTATTGCAATAAAGGAGACTAACAATGAATTGAATTAAAAAGTCGAACCAGCAACCTTATTGTTGTGTAGGTGTGAGATGTTTACCACTTAACAACCTTATATCTTCATCTGATGCAATTATCTAAAATCAAATATGCATGATTTATCCCGGTCTTTCTCCTATTTTATTTTATAATTAAATGAGTTGTAATATTATCAATGAAAATAGTTAGAAATCTCAATATTTTTAAAAGAGTTTCTAAAGTCAGAACCCATATCCATCTCTTACTTAAAATAAGTTTTTGAACAAATTAACTACCCTCTAATTTAGGAATCTACCATCCTAGACTTCCAAGTCTCACATACACACCCGGATAGGAAGGGATTTGATTTATATTTAATAATATAAAAAAACCCTAATCTAGGTGCTTAACAGCTAGCTCATAATCGGTGATCTACCCTTTCAAAAAAAAATTCGGTGATCTACAAGTGTGTATATATATATATATATATATATATATATGGAGTCAAGGGAGCAAGGAACATCTGCAGTTGACTTAGAGAACCCAAAGCAATATCACGCATGCTCAACCAGATCAAAAAGAAAGCAGAATTGCTTTCTGTGACTTAATCCAACATAAGGGACCCTTTAAAATAGATGCAAATTTAAAGTGTGTTTGTAATCATAATTCATGAGACAACACAAAAGACATGGAAAAAAGAGAATGATTTGATGTAAAAAAGTCACACAACAGAAATTTCTTACGGCCGGAAAGGAAGATAATTAAGTTGTAATATTTATCATTAATTATAATTTACTACTGTGAATGAACTATAACTATTGGTGCAATTTGCTGCTCCAATTGAGAAGATTCTAATTTCATGTAGAAATCACTGAATAATCAATATATTATATCTATGCACACAAATATAATAGTGCGAAATAATCAAAAGATCTGTACCAATATATCAATAATCATGTCTCTGCGACTCTGTGTACACTTTTGTATGCATATGATGAAACAATGGCATATATTTGCCTGTGTATATTGAGCGCCATTGACTCCTATTTCCATTTTCATATATCAAGTTTCAAGAAGAGCAAATGTACAAGATGTACAATAGATCTATCAGACATACTGTCAAATCCCAGAAGAGGGACCAAACCCTAATTCAGGAAAATATTATATATATATATATACTGACAAAGCAGCTAGCTAGCAAGATGGATCTGATCATATACTGATGATAGAATTTGATAATTAGGAGCTCTTATATATTTATATTGACATCAAAATAGAAAAACTGGACAGAACAATCAAATCATTTATTGTCATACATAAGTATAGCAATCCCAGTACTCGATCTCTAAAGCTAGAGGGAGAAATAGAAGGAGAGCTAGCTGATAATTTCTTCCAATTTGTATAATACAAAAAATTTTAAAAAACACACACACAACAACTCTCATACCTTGGTATATAATCATGATGCCATCTTCTTTAATCACCCAAATCAAACCCCAAACATTATCAATATACGATATATTAATCTAGCTAGAAGCATAAACAAAGAAACCCATATAGATAGATATATAAAAATTATCAAACTAGTGTAGATTTGCTTGATCTAGCAAACAATCGGACCATGCTGCTTCGATTCCCCAAGAGATCAGAGAAGAGAAGAGAAGAGATTGACATATATATCAAACCCTTTTCAAGAAAAAAGAAAAGTACCCTTTGACACTGCAGCTTCACTCATAGTCATAGTAGACAACTATGGAGAGGAGATCAGGAGAGGTAGCTAGGGTTTTTCTTCTTCTTGAGCGAAGCCATCTTCATCAACTTCTTCTAATTACCCTTGTGTTTCTTCTTTCTCTTTCTTGGTGGTCTTGAGGTGTATGGTACTGGTGGGTGTAGTTGTACGGTTGGTAGATAGCAAAAGAGAGAGTTGTGGTGATGATGATGAAAGTGAGGGACTGATAATAATAATATTAATAATGATGAGGATGAGAGGAAGAGGCCAGAAGAAGAAGACATGATGATTACTGCAAGGTGTGTGTTTTTTTTTCTCAGATAAGAGTTTGGATATATATGCGTTTTGTTCCTCACTTGATCACATGGAGATAATTATCATTAGCACCATATATCACCAGTACTGTACTCTCTCCTTTTCACTTTCTCGCTCAAACAAAGAAGCTCTTGTTCTAGCTACTACATCTGCAGAGGCTGTATTTGAATCTGTGTGCGTGATTGTGCCTAGCTATGAGAGTGTGAAGAGAGAGAGAGAGAGAGAGAGAGAGAGAGAGAGAGAGAGTGTACTAGGAATTAGATGATGAAAGATCGGTTGCGTCTAACCTTTTCTTTTTTAAAAGGAACCATGGTGAATTTGACAAAGATCTATGCCGATATTATATGATCTACAGTGATATTGCCGGCTCTCAAATATAATAATATAATTCAATAAAGATTTATTTCACTTATCCCATGTTATATACTTTAATGTTGTGAACATGCTGGGTAAATTTAAAATGTAAACATTGTCTTTCATTCAATTTTCGTTATTATTTACATAGATTAAATTTATATTTTATCTATCCTTTTATGAAAAAAAATATATATCAGTAAAAATACATATATATTTTTTTAAAATATTATAATAATTAGGGATTTAGAGAAATATATAGAATCAAATTGATAACCTTATAGTGTAGGTATGAGGGGCAAACCGACTACTGAACCAACCTCACATCGTCTAAATGCATCATTTACATGTTTTGATGAAATTCTGCCAACATATGAATATATAGGTATTTTAAAATAAAAAATTAAATAGGTAAAGAAAAATCTCTCTTTTATTTAGTACAACAATTTTTTTTTTTTTATCAAATTGAATCAGGGCTATTTACAATTACGTCAGATCTATTTACCATTATCTTTCCTTTATCATCTTTTTTACCATCACGGCATCACGAATGATATTTTCTCAAAACAAATGTATTTATTACTCTGTTTTTTTTTTGAAATACCACATACAAACGATGATGATTCAAATATGAGATATAATTTTATTCTTGTCATCAAACTACATTGGACAGCAGTTTCATGAGCGTACCACTTTAATATGATGGTTTGCCATGCTTGTTACATTAAAGACTTTCTAACATAAAATTGTGATCTGGGTACAAAATAATTAGTGGTGGAGCCAGCAAAATTTAATCATGAGGCTAGAATTGTACAATGTAAATTCTTTTAAACTTCTTTAATCCCTTTCAAGTAATTATATATAATTTACAGTATTTAATAATATAAAAGTATAAAAATACTTTTATTTTGATATATAAATCACAAATTATGTAAATCAAGTTCATTATAAATTTACTACCACTTAATAAAATGGTGATCAAATAAGTTATTTTCATCAAGACTGTAACTTATATCATAAACCATGAAATTCTTCATTCAAACATGTTAATAGGATATGGGGACGAGAATATATAGGAGTGAGAGAAATCAAGATTTTTTTTTTGTTTTTTTAAACAATATGGTTAATTTCTTTCAAGTTTTAGTTTATTTACGTGGTGCAAATAGAAAATTTACAAGAAGTATCTAAGAGTATCTAAGGTGTAAAAGTGATTTGTATATATACCAATAATTCGTTGATATAACAATAATGTCAAGAGATTTGCTTCTTATGTAACATAAATATGAACTTAATGGACAATCAATTCAAAATTTGGTATTCGATATTTCTGTTTAAAACAAATTTTGTAAATGAAGTGTTCAAATTTTTTTTTTCATGTTTTTTTTTATTTTTTTTTCTTACCAAAAATAGATGAAAAATTAACGTCAATTTTAAATACTTGTTGAGTCAACCAAAGAAATTATTATACAACAGTCCGTCTGAAAATAGACCGTCATGTTGACAATGTCTAATATTTTTTCTTGATACATTAGCTTGAGGTTGAATATGTACAACTGCATTGGATATACATTTATTAACAAACTGTCAATTTATTCTATATGACTTTTTTTTTTTTTTTTTACAAACCACTCTTGCATTGGAGATACTCTAATGAATTATTGAAATCTAAAAATTGATCAAAATTTAGTATATACATGTATAATCATTCAACATGAAGAGAGTTCATCACAAGCTAATCAACGATCAGAAAACATTTCAAGATACTCTTTAGATGTCATTGAAAAGTGAAAACTAAAACGGAAATAAAAAGTTTAGAGTTTAAAGAATATTTTAGCTATATATTGTACATCATAAGTCATAACACATAGTTAAGGAGTTTCAAAGAAAAGGGCACATATTATTATAGAACAAAAAAAATATAAAGTGAAAAAAACCCTCTCACAGTCGAGCACTATACAGAAAAGAATTTGATTAAATATAATTGAATCTGTATTCCCACATTGCAAAAAGAATTAAGATGTTTTTTTTTGTCAAGCTTTTACAAGTGTTCTTCCTTAATTATTAATATTCGTCATGCATAAAAATTAATCTTATTAATTAATAATTACTATTATAATTAATTGCAGACAAACTTAAACCAAGCATATAGATGGAGTATGGCTTACTCTAATATTCCCTACATATATATAGTGTCATTTTCATGTTTGCCCCCATAATCTTGCTGGCCTCTGATGAATAATATGTTTCATTACACATGATGACGGCAATCATTGAAGATAATTAGTGAGCAAAATCATGAAACAATTGTGATAATTAATTACAGTAGTAGTACTGCTCACTAGCTGCTGAAGACTTTTGGTTATGACTTTTGGTTATGGACGAGACGGGGACGGTCCAGTGGCATACTTCTAACACCAACATCATTGAAATTATGAGTTCGATTTGTGTTCCCCGTTGATTGCTGAAAACTTGCCCATTTTCATCACCTCACTTCTTGTACTAGAACATTCTCTGATCAGTTTTATTATTTTTTGCTACTGATCTGTTCAGATATATAACCTTAACAAAACTTCCATTATGCTGTACGATCAAGTTGAATCCAGTGCACGATCAAATATCAGAAAGTTTGCCAGAATTAGTTTTCATGAGGCAGCATCATGACTAAAGCCATTGGATGCTCACTCGAGTCTTTCTCAGTCAAGATAACATTCATTATGTATTTGTCCATATTTGTAGCTGGGGTTGTTGAAGAACCATGTATCTTGTATTGTTGGGAAACATGTCCAACATGCATGTATATATAATAGATGTTAATTCAACCAATAATGTATGTGTTAAATATATAATAAGAAGTTTAAATTTCAATAATCGCTTAATTCTAAACAGGGAGGCCGGGATTTGGATTTTCATTTAGAGAACAAAAAAAAAAGTAGATTAAAAGAAGGATCATGAAGGTCTTCTTCAATTCTTTACCCAACTGAAAAAAAAGGAAGAAAGAGAAAGAACATAAAAAAAACATATATATATATATATATGTACTTATAAAATAAGATCACTAATATCATGGTAAAATCAATGCATAAAAAGAGCAATTAAATCCTCTAAAATTAACTTTATGTTTGACCCTAATAAAGTTACCACTTTGAGTGGACTTCTATCTTTTCCATTTTCTTTTTTTCTTTTTTCACTTTTAGGGCTCACCTCTATCAAGTCTCAAATAGCTTTTATAGATAGGACCAGGGAGAGGTTGATCAATTACAAGGCACATAATTATTAGTTTCACCTTATATTCTTCCTGCTGTGTGCTTCTGTCAAATTCTCTCAGAGAAAAAAAAAAGAAAAAAAAAAGGTCACAAACAAACAGGCTGCCTCTTTTCATCATGCTGATAGTGGAGAGCCAAGCAATTTGCTTGCTCCTATACCTAAGATTAGGAGGAACACTTTTACTTGCAATTTTCTAGTGGGAAAAAAATGGATGATAGACAGAAAAAGGTGAGGCTGTGAAAGTGAGTTTAAACTTTTTAAGAGATCACAAAGTAATATTCCTCTTATATTTTATTACTGTATCTTCTTTTTCCTTGGAGTAGAATCTAGAAACCACTTTTTCGTATTTTATGAACAAGACTGTTATTTCACAGCCCCTCATATTAATGGGGAGGGATTCAAGTTCCACTGTACTGATTTTACAAGTGTATGTTTAATATTTGATCTTGATAGATCTGGGGGATACCTAATTAACTATATATTAGTCCAAATAGTGTTTGGAAGTTAAACACATCAATACATCATGACATTATAAGATTAGGTAATACAAGTCTCTTTCCTTAAAAAAAAAAGGAGAGGTAATACAAAATTTTAAAAAACTTGACTTGTAAAAAGGTAGGACAATTCCCTCTCAGAGTCTCACTAGGCAGTAGTAGTTCACTTTGGCGATTTCAACGCATTTGCTCATTTGTAATGATTATGATTCCATTTTCTGGGGCAAACAAAAAGTTGCAATCTTTGGATTTTGGAATCAAACTTATCATTTTTCTTGTTTGGGAGCCATCCAGACCCAACTCCCCCCCCCCCCCCCCACATTGGGCTCCAGTGCCTATTTATTTCATATTTTCATCCCCCATTAAACACTATAATGATAAAAAAGAAAAGAGAGAAATAAGAGAGAGGCAATTTCTCTATTTTTTTACTTTTCCAGCCATTGATAATCAACATCTTTTGATGAATAAAGAATAATTTAATGGTTAGGTAACGGTTTAAACTTTTAATAATAATGATATAATTGTTTTTTTAAAATTATTATAGTAAATTTAGAACTCGGAGAAGGGAATACGACTCGAACCCACAACCTTATTATACAAACGTAAGAGACATATCATTGGAGAAACCTCGTATCATCAATAATGATTAATTGTTGATTATAGTCTTTTACAATAAAATTAGGCATATCAATATGAATTTGTCACAAGTTGTCTATGATAATTTGTGAGTACATACTTCTTTTCTTTTCCTCATTTTTAACTAAAAATAACATTATAAATTAATGAACATTACTATCAATGACACAGGAAATTATGTTATTTTGATTGTTTCCGAAATAATAATAAATTTTTTTGTTGAAAAACATCAAATCTAATCTTTGGTGAGGTGGAGATTAGTATCTTATCCATGTAATTGTTTATAAAATCTATACATTGTGTTACTATATATTTGGATTAAAGAATTTCATTTTGAAAAAAACTGTTCTTGATGAAACAAACAGCGTTAGGTCACATCAGGAGCACATGAATGGAGTTTCGGTTCTGATGCTAATATACTATGGGAATGTTCAATGTTGTGTAAAAATAAGCAAATTTGTGTTTGCAGATAAATAGTAAGGCAGTGGGAATTAAAGATGCAAGAAGTCAAAGCACCGTAGTTGACTTGCAAACTTTATTTTTTTTCCTTCTTTGACGGCTTACAATACAAATATGTTTTTCACAAGATGCGGTTGGTCCAAAGCCGACCCTTAGATTTTTAGGACCGAGACGAATTAAAGAAAATAAGACTCTCAATCCTCTGCATATGTTTATTTGATTATTTATTTTTCTGATTTCCTCTAATAAATACTTGTAAAATCAATAGAAAAACTCAAACTCAAAACTATAACACAACAAAATGGAACAAAAAAAATTATCAAAAAAAAAAAAAAATTTACACCCCATTTATTATCCGGTATATTTTATGATTAATACTATTTTGTTCAAATTTGGTGTATAAATGATGTGGTAACATTGTAATCCATGTTAGGGATTTGAACCGATGATCGCGGAAACGTCATGCCTAATATACGCCCATAACTCATAGCAATTAATAACGTCAATAGCAGAAAAATAAGATGAGAGAAAATAAACCAATCACAACACAAGATATACTTGGAAAACCCAAATCGGATAAAAAACCACGGGCTGTCAGGACGACAGAGAAAGTTCCACTATATGATAAATTGTTACAACCATATACTCCAGGATTCTCTCTCACACCTTAATCCCAAACCATTCTCACAACGCTCACAAGATCCTCATCAAGAACCCCCCAATATCCTCTAGGTCTCCCCTGAATATCACCCACGGATCTCATACTTAATCCACTGATATTCCCTTGGATCCCTCTCCAGATATTCCCTTGGGTCTCTCACACGGATCTCACCACTCTCTGACGTTACATGGTGTTTCTTGACTCCATTACCAAATAACCTAATTACAAGGTCTATTTATACTAGCTATAGGGAGTTTAAGATAAAAGGAAATCCTACTCCTAAACATACAAGAATTACTTGTTCCACATAAATACTATTTCCTATTTATAACAAATCTTCTTGTAAGTAGAAATCTTTTCCTTCAAGCATAAGACTTTCCTATTCTTCATGAAGACAAACTCTTTTTCCTTTTCCAATAAGCACAAGAACTTTCCAGAAGAAAACCTTTCCTTTTTCACGCAACATTCATGATCTGGGCAAAATCCGCTATTACCGCGGTTTAGGTCGCGGTGTGCACCCCGCTCCCTACACCGCGGAAAAGCCACTGAAGTCCACCGCTCTGAATACCGCGGTTAGTGCCTTTGCCTCCGCCGCAGTCTACACCGCTCTATACATACTGGAATTGACCGCTCCCTGTGCCGCGATCCATGCGCTTGTCCGCATCGCGGTCCACGCCGCGGTTTCTTCCAGAATCCGTTTCTTCAGTTCTTCTTCGGTCTTCAAGCTCCCTCAAATACTAACTCTAACTTCCAAGCGTATCCCACGTCTCTAGGAAGTTCCAACATCAGTTGAGTCTCATTTGGTTCACATTGTGTTCACTTGAGAATATGAGTCAAAACCTAACAATCCATTCATTTAGATCATACAAATCTAATACAATTTAAATGAATAGATTACAAAGATGCCACATCATTTAGATACCAGTTTTGGACACCAAATTTGGACAAAATAACATTCATATCCTATATCTTAATTTTTTAGAAAAACATAACAAAAACTAATAATTTATAGAATAAACATAACATAAAAAGAATTTGAAAAAAAAAACAGAGGGAGGAGACGCCTCTACAATTTTTTTTTTGAAAGAAACATCTCTCTTCCAGGTACAATCCATCGTTCACGCATCTCCAAAAAAATTTATTATTTTTTATTATTTTTTGAAAGCAACATCTCTCTTCCAGATACAATCCATCGTTCAGAATTTTTATTTTATTTTTATTTTAAAGAAAAATTTCAATGAAATCCCCTACCTTCATTTTCTACGAATAACTCGACAAGAGTAGACTCCCTTTATCAAACACCAAATTGTTTGGTGTAGATCAAGAGCAGAACCAACAATAAAATTGGAGCGTCAAGTCGTCAACGCTTTCACCATTGCTTTTTTTAAGAAAAAATATATGCTAGTTGCTTGCTATTCATTTAATTTTTATTTATGGATTATATGTTTGAAATAGATTATTATAAATAATTATTTTGAATAGTTTTTAATTAAATTTGGAGGTTAACTTTACTTTCTAAATTTTAAGAGGTTTTTTTTTTTCCTTGAAAAGCTTTAAATTTTAAAAGTTCATTTAAGTAATTTCACTTGAGGACTATGTTGGAATTAAAAAAAAAAGTAAGTATTTAGGAACAGAGTTTCTTTTGACAATCTTTTTTTTTTTACACTTCTTTTTTAAATACACTCCATTCTCAAAATTTAAATTTAAAAAATTATTAAGACACCCCATTTTATTCCAAAGACACTCTTTAATTAAATTATTATTAAAAAAAAAATTTCTCTCATAAATCATTATATTAAATAATAAATATTACATATTAAACACTATCTCCTAAATTTTTAATTATCATAATAAACTCTCTCTCCTCCAATACATATCTTTAATTTTCTATCTCCATTCTTTTTTAAACAAGACTAACACTTAAGGAAAAAAAAACTTACTAATAAGCTTGATTTGTAGAAACTGTATATACGTATATATTAAAAGAAAAAAAAACTCAAAAAACGTACTCTGTTTTTCAAAAAACAAATCGAAATATGAAAATATATTTGGTTACTTTTGTAGATATGTGATTGCCTAGATAATTTTAATTCTTTTATTAGTCTTAAAAATTCTGATTTTAATCCAATATAGTTGCAACAAATCAAGTTTTCATGTATCTATTTTTTTTTATAAAATAAACAAGGTATTTGTATTGACTTTTTAATATATATATATATATATATATATATATATTGTATATACTTATTATTGTTAGTAAAAAACTAAAATATTAATAAGTTTTTTTTCTTTAACTATTAAATTATTAATCAGTGGAGATTGGATTTTTTTTTTTGAAAAATGGAGAGAAAGTGATTACGAGAGAATGCTTAATATGATAATAACATATTTAGGAGAAAAAATTTAATACATAATATTTAATTTAATGATTTAGGAGAGAGAATTTATTTTTATAATAGTTTAATTAGTTATGAGTGTCTTTAGAATTTGTTTGTCTTGTTTATTAATTTTAATTCAGGTTAAAATTGTCATTAATAAAAAAAATTAAATTGGAGTGTAAATAGATAATTTGTAGATTGTAAAGAGAAACTCTTATTAAGAATTAGGATGCACATACGGTTTTTGAGAAGTACAAATATCGCCACTCAAAATTATGTGTACGGTAAGCCATTTTTAAAGTCATTTATGGATTTGAAATCGTATATAGGCATGTTTTGACTTGTTGTAAGAATGATAAATGTGTTTCCATTGATGAGCCTTTTAAAAAAAAGTTAAATGAGTACGATGGATCATTTTTTAGAGTCATTTACTCATTTATGGCCTGTTTTGATATATATAAAAAATTAACTAATTGAAGGCCCTTCAGAATCGGGTGCCCTATGCGGTTGTCTCACTAGGCTTCCCCTACGACCGGCCCTAGGTTGATATGGTGATAAAGTTCTTACATCTGCACTACGAGGTTGCGGGTTCGAGTTTTCTCATTTAAAAAAAATCCCGAATTTATGCAATATTGTAATACTTAAACAAAAAATACAAAATACAAATATGCTTTTGTTAATTATGTCTTATCATTATCATAAACAATTTTCAAAATTAATATCAGCAACAAATGGGCTTTTGTTTGGGCCTCTACAATCTCAAAAAAAAAGCCATATAGTCTGGGCGGTAAATGGGCTATAGTAATTAAGAGTGTAAATATGTTAATAAACTGACATTTTTCAAAATTCTTTGATGTTAAGGAAGCA
Source organism: Dipteronia sinensis (assembly GCA_033220585.1). NCBI lineage: Eukaryota > Viridiplantae > Streptophyta > Magnoliopsida > Sapindales > Sapindaceae > Dipteronia > Dipteronia sinensis. The sequence goes on along the minus strand of CM065638.1, from coordinate 71,251,084 downwards.
AATATGATTGATATCTTGAAAATATTTGGGATATTGAGGAATATTTTTAGGATCAGGATTTTCTCCTTAGTCCTTGGTTTTTCTCGGCATTTTTTAAGTATAATTAAAACAATAAATTGTATGAGAGAGAAAAAATGATTAAATATTGACTATGTATTTTTTATTTTGTTTAGATGTCATTAAATTATAAAAGAAAAAAAAAAACAAAAAAAAAGAGGATCTTGATCCATATTTTTGACACTAAATCCCCCAAAATATGCAAAAACATGGAGAATATTTTGGTCAAGTATCGATATTTACGAACTTATCTCTACTTATTATAATATTCACAATATTTTGCTTTGACAAACCACTTCTCTCCTTCTCATGTCTCTATACACTACTAGTAAAACCTGTTTCAGTGATGCAAACTATTTTCTGATAGTTTAAAATGATGAAATAGGAAGCACAGAGACTCCTGCATCAAAACCAAATAATTACAGTTTCTGCACTACCAATCTAACCTGAGAATTATAAAAGTTCTCAACTTATTCATGACATTTAATTAACCCGATTAATTGATTGCGTTTTGCTAGCAGTCAAAGCACAAAACTGCTGAAAACAAATAAAAACAAAAACAAAACAAGAAAACAGAAACATTTTTCTCTTATTGATGTCCCTTTTCATGTTAGTTTATATTTATTGAGTTAATAAAGTTAGTTGATATGCGAATTAGCACTCCATGCAGATCTAAACTTGCCCACATTAATGGACATCAAGCAGACTGACGCAGAACGAAAGTATAAGAGATTACCAACGTAAGCTCTAAGAAGACATAAACTTGAATCTAGCAGGAAAATAACTAAATTTTATTAAAATTCAATGAAAGATCACCTTAAAACAAATAACCAAGAGCTTAAATAGTCTATGGAAACCCTAACTTAAGTAAAAAGACCAAAATAAACATTTCCTAAATAAATAACAACTAAAAACGAAAAACCAAAAAAAAAACAATAAAACTTCAATCACCCGACAGCCTATATAAAACAGCAAATTTGAGGATGAAAAAGACCTCAACCGGGGAACCCGGGATGGGACAGTGTGGAGCATTGAAAACCCTTTCCGAAAAAATATTATAATAGGCAATCGGACAACCGAGCTAAAAGTTATGCACGTTTATTAGGAACAGTATTCTTCGAACCAGCTATTTTACCCAATTTCCTATCCAACTCTTCTTCAAACTCTAAAACCAATTGTAAACTTACCTGCCCTTGCATTAAAAGTTGTAATTTATTTTTTTACCACCCGCGGTGACAGACTATTTGAAACTGGACATTGACATATTGAAAAAAAAGTTGAAAATTGTGACTCGGTTTATTTGAAAGTAAAATCTAATGTTCAAGCTTGCCAGACTGGATTGGATATTTAAACAAGCTTACTACTTAGTTTTTTTTTTCTTCACGTCATGTACCTTAATTAGTTAACAGGTTAACAGTTGACTAGGAAGTTAAAGGAACAATGTATTTTTATTTTAAATTTGAACAAAAAAAATTAGTCAGATTTAATTAATCCAAAAATTGCAGAATCTTAAAAAAGGTTAATTTTGAAAACCTGATAAACTAAGCAAAGAAAAACCAGAGTAACTAGCAAAAGAAGAAAGAAAATAGAATCTGTAAAAATTTAGAGATTATATGAACACCATGAATGGAGCTTCAAGGCAATCATATATTGCTCTGTATTTTTATTGAATGAATTGTTGAATTTTACAATGCTATAACTATATATATATATATATATATATATAGATCCTTCCACACTGATATATACATTGCGTGTGGACCATAAATTATGGATAAGCACTGACAAGTGTATACAGACTAGATAATAGTCCACACGATAAACACACACCCACCCCACACACACACATATATATATATATATATATATATATATATATGTATATATATATATATATACACACAACTAAGGTCACGTTTTTGTGTGAACCTAATTCCCAGAGAGTTGTAACAAACTTTACAACAACCTACAGCTGTGATTTCCTGCCATGAGGTTCTTCTAGAAACCTTGCCGGGTCAGCTTGGATAATTATCAATCACAGTTATAGTCTTTGAATTGCGATTGATCATACTTCTTCCAATTTGATGATTTATTGAGTGTTGTGGATCAGCTACGACCGATAGAACTGAGATTGAGTTGCTATGTTTGTCAATAGCAGCAACAGCCTTAACATCCCCCCTCAAACTGAACCTTGGTGAGGAAGCAGGATTCCGTTTGGTACAGAGAAAGTCAAAACAAGTCCGAGAGAAAGAGAGAGAGAGCTTTTGTGAAAATATCAGCTCGTTGGAATTCTGTTGGAACATGCTGAACCACAAGTTGCTTATTTGTAACTTTTTCTCGCACAAAATATACATCGATCTCGATATGCTTGGTTTGAGCATGGAAGACAGAATTTTTGGCTAAAGCTTCAGCACTCGTGTTGTCACACCAAAGAATAGAGCAAGCAACTAAGGAAACACCAAGCTCATTAAACAAAGAGGACAACCATATAACCTCTGTTGAGGCCTGAGACAAGGCTCTGTATTCATCTTCAGACGTTGTGTGAGTTAGATACTGAAGAACCCCTCTTGTACTTCTGTATAATGATAGAGCAACAAATGAAGCTCCATTATTGATAGATAAAATAGTACTGGTGTTGATAGGTTTAGAGCAAGGTTTGGAATGTTCTAACTTAATTTTGAGTAGCAAGTCAGCAACATACTTTAACCGAGTAAGATAGATTCCATTAGTATTTCGAAAAGCTTCAAAACCGAGAAAGTAATTAACCGGTCCTAGTACTTTTAAAGCAAAAACTGAGGGAAGAGTGTTGATTGTATGCTGAATCAAAGCTGAGCAGCTACTGTGATCAAAATATCAATGACATAGACTAATAGATAGATAACATTCTGACCTTGCTTTTGAATGAAAAGGGATACATCTGATTTTTCATTCTAAAAACCCCAGCTAACCAAAGCAGCTCTTAGTTTGTGAAACCAGACACGTGGAGCTTGCTTGAGACCATAGATCGCTTTGTTTAGTTTACAAACATAGTTAGACTTTAAGAAAGTAACAAATCCTTCAGGCTGGTGCATATACACAAGCTCACTAAACTCACTATTCAAGAATGCATTATTGATGTCAACCTGCTGAATCTCCCAATTGAAAGTAACAGCCAATGTAAAAATTATATGAATTGTTGATGGCTTGATGACAGGACTAAAAGTATCAAAGTAATCGATTCCCTCACTTTGATGAAAGCCCTTAGCAACAAGCCTAGCCTTGTACTTGAGAACACTACCATCTAGATTGTGTTTGACGCAGAACGGAAGTTCTAGGATCACAAGCGTAATCCTAACAGAACATAAACTGGAATCCACCAGAAAAAAAAGAACTGAAACCAAATTGTAAAATTTATTGAATATCTCGAAACTGGTAACAAAAGCCTTAAATAGGCTCAGAAAACCCTAAAAACAGTAAAGACTAAAATATCCTCATCTAAATAAAAAAAACGAAAAACAAATTAAAACATGAAAATCTTCGGATGCCCGATAACCTAACTTAAACAGCTCCGTTGAGGGAGTAAATGACGTCAACCGGGCGAGCCCCGGTTGTCCTGATATGGAGCTCTGAAAACCCTTTCCGAAAACATATTATAATAGGAAATCTGACAACCGAGAGAAAAGTTATGCCCGTTTCTTTGAAACACCTCTTTTGGACAATTTTCTATCCATCTCTTCTTCAAAGTCCAAAGCCAATTGTCCTACATCAGTGTTTGACTCTAAAAACCAAGTTGTTCCCAACTAATACATATCTGAAGTGGCTGGAACTAAAGTCCAAGCGTTGTTAGACATAAGAGCATTATATTCATCCTTCATAGCTTGCAGCCATTTTGCATCAGCAAGTGCCACTTGAACACTTATAGGTTCCATATCAGCAACCAAGCTAAAGGGAGATTGACACATTTCTGAATATGTTTTTGGCTTGAAAATACCTAACTTCAACCTTCTGATTATATGATGAGTTGCAACCACAGACTGAGTAGGTATCATAGAAAACATAGGCTGAGAGGGCATGATAACAGTATCTTGAGTATGTTGTGGTGACTGTCTGACCTCATTTGAGTAGTCAACTGGAGCTGTATCTTGACTATGAGCAATACTAATAGGAGAAATATGCAATGATGGTGTAGTATGATGATCATTTAAGGTTGAACAAACTGATTTTCTAGTGTTACAAACATGAGATATATAATGTAAAATAGAGATAGGTAGACGTTTTGAAGACATTGAGGATTGCGTATGAGTAGTGGCAAAGAGAATTTTGAAAGGAAACTCTACCTCATTAAAGATTACATTCCTAGAAATATAAACCCTACCTGAATGGTGAATATATTATAACCTTTATGATGAACAATATAGCAAAAAAAAAACACATTTTGAAGTAGGAAAGTTAAATTTTGATTTGAAAAAGGTCTAATGTAGGGAAAACAAGCACACCCAAATGCCTTAAGATAGTTATAGTTGGGCTGTTTGTTGAATAACAATTCAAAAGGGGATTTGAAGTTGAGTTGAGGTGTAGTAAGGTTATTGACAAGAAGAGTGGCAGTAGTGAAAGCCTCTTCCTATAATTTCAAGGGCATGTGTGCATAGGCTAAGATGGTGAGCCCTGTTTCAACAAGATGACGGTGTTTCCTTTCAGCCGCCCTATTTTGTTGATGAGAGTGAGGGCAAGAAAACCAAAGTTGAACTCCTAGATTTCTAAGATAAGGAACAAATGACTGATACTCACCTCCCATTTCAAATTGAACTCATTTGATTTTCTTACCAAATTGCAATTCAACAACCTTTTGAAAAACTATAAATGTGTTTAAAGCCTCTGCTTTAAGTTTTAAAGGATAGATCCATGTGAAACGACTAAAAGCAACAATGGAGAATATATAATATCTATTTCCTGATGTAGACAACAAATGTGAAGGACCCTAGATGTCTGTATGGTGCTGAAGAGGCTCTTTTTACACACTTTGAGATCTAGAAAAAGGCAGCTGGTGATGCTTGATTTGTTTACAAGATTCACAAAACTCTGAAGGTGCAACAGATTTATTCATTTTTAGACTTCGTAAAACAACTTTAAACACAGTTGAAGAGGGATGGCCAAGCTTTGCATGCCACAAATTAGCATTAGTGTGAGCATCAAGCTTAGCATTGAACACAACATGAGTTTTCTTATTGAAACTACTACAATCAGAAGCTAAGAGATTAGCTTGATTATTACAATTATCAAAAGAAGATTTGGACAAAAATACTAATAAATGACCATAAGAAGTCTCAGATTTCTTGACAGGAAGAGAAGCACTAACTTCAAGCTGGTAGAGACCATCTTTAAGTAAGCCTTGAAGTAGCACCTTCCTCGAATCCTTATCCTTAACCACAAAATGATCATCATAAAACTCAGTAAATGCATGATTATCCTTAGTAAATTTAGATATGCTCAAAAGATTCTTAGTGATGTAAATAAACGCCTAGAAGATTTAGTAATAGGGTTTAGATTGGCTATACTAATGTGTGAAATGCCAAGCTGCTGTCCATTCCCAACTGTCAACCTCTTATTTCCTCTGTACTCAGACCTTGATGAGAGATAGCCTACATCAGATGTGATGTGATTTGTTGCCCAACTATCCATGTACCAGGCTGGATTTGAAACTGACTCTGGTGTGGTAAAGTGAGCAACATCTTGTTGGTTGTAGTTGACTGGGTTGCAGTTGGTATGAGGAATCCGAGTGAAATGAGCTTGAACAAACTGTGGATGACCAGATCCTTGCATGTTTCCATTACTTTGATTTCTTTAGCTGTTGCCTTGCCAACTATGATCAAACCTTTTGTAGCACTGCAAGGCAACATGGCCTTGTTTGCTACACAATTGACAAAACAGTCTGTTACCATTATTCCACTTTCCACAACCTCCTCGACCACAACCTCTACCGTTACCATTTCCATTTCTGCCACCATTACTGTTCTGTCCCCCCTCTAGAACCACCGTTAGTGTTAGTCATATAATGAGCAGAAGCTCTAGTAATATCAAGATAAGAACTAGTATTCAAGTGTTGAATACGTTGCTTATGAACCATCAACATATACTGAGCCTCTTGCATAGACACTTTGTTCTGTAGAGATGTTACAACACTAATAATTGAGTCATAATCATGACCAAGACCACTGAGAGCACTCAACACCATATCAAATTCATACACTGTTTGACCAGCAGCCCTAAGATTATCTCATAGAATCTTTATCTTCAAGAAGTACTCGAAAATTTACAACAAACCTTTCTTTATGTTTTGTAATTCTTGTTTGAGTTGATAAACTTTGGCAATTGATTGTTGTGAATACAGATTTTTCAAAGTGTTCCAAACTTCAAGAGAGGTTAAACACTCTGTTACCTATCCAATTAGATCTTGACTCGGCGTTGGGAGAAGCCAGCTGAGAAGAATTTGATCAGCTCTCCTCTAAGCTGTGTAGGCTGCGTTGATCACCATTTCTCTCTGGACCCCTTCTTCAGTACGGCTAGTAGATTCAACTAACTTTGGTGGACATGACTTCAGGCCAAAAATCAGATCATCAAGCACTTGTGCATTCCAATAGATGAAATTGTGTGGATCAAGCTTGATTGACACCTGAAAATTCAGTTCCTTCGCAGTTGAAGTTAGATCCATTGAGGACGAAGATATAGAAGAAAAAACTTCTTGTGCAAGATGAGTCGCAACTTCATGTGTGCGATGAATCACGGTTACTTGAGTGCGATGGATCGTGGAATCAGTAGAATCAGATTCCATTTGACGATTATTCTTTTCAAGCTTTGATACCATGAAAACCCGATAAACTAAGTAGAGAAGAACCAGAGTAACTAGCAAAAGAAGAAATACAATAGAATCTGTAAAAATGAAGAGATTATAAACACCATGAATAGAGCTTTAAGGCTAAGCATATCTTACTCTGTATTTTTTATAGAATGAATTATTGAATTTTACAATGCTATAACTACTATAACTGTGATTTCCCGCTAGGAGGTTCTTCTAAAAACCTTGCCAGGTTAACTTGGATCATACTTCTTCCAATGCTGATCTATTAAGCGTTGTCGTGGACCAGCTACGGTCGATACAACTGAGATTGAGTCGCTAAGTTTTTCAATAGCAGAAGTAGCCTTAACAAATTTTAAATTTGAAATTATAGGGAAAAAATGTATTTTTGTATATGTTTTATAAAATTGTATCCAAATTAATATTTTAGTTGTATATATATTTTTTGAAGTATTACGAGAACTATTACAATAAGTGTCCAAATATCTACTTCCATAAGTAGAGATAATTAATTTCACAATCCAGAAAGAAAACTCCCCACATATATTCTTAAAATACCTATGGTGGGATTTGAACCCCTCACCATTTACGTGGAAAGGAAGTATACTACCGGCTCTACTAAGAGGGGATCGATGTGCACTAACATGTTTATTTATAACAAATATAAAAGTTTCGGTAAAGCAATCATGTCTTTCTTTTACGAAGGTATGGAGTTGACTGCTGCAGTAATTGTGTTAGGTCAAGCCTACTTGTGTGACCAACTCTTCCTGTTATTCACATAAACATTACATTAGTATTTTGAATTCAAATTGCCTTTTCCACATGTGGAAAAGTTATCAGTCGTGTGTGCCTAATTCGATCCCCATCTTCATTTTCCATAACTTTTTGTACAAAACTTGGGTCAGAAGTTATGATTTAATAACGATTTTGTGTCATCCACTCATCCTTTCCATCAGCTAATTAATAAACTATTAATAGCAATTAATCTTTTGATAAAGCAACAATTTCATACTAATGACAGCTTAATTATCTTTTTACTGTTGTAGCTTTACACGTGGCAAAAACGCATTAGCATACGGGTTATCTAGAATTAATGTCAACCTCTGGCATCTTTTCCCGTATTAAAATATAGAGTTAGTATTTTTATTAGAAAGGTAGTGTTAGACCTAGGCATGGGTTAACATTATCTTTAAAAAAAGAAAAAAGTTGTGATATTTATTATAATTAAAAAATAATTATATTTATTGATATATTTTTTTTTTATTTTTTTAACAATAAAATAGGTGTTAATACGTGTCTTTAAGGTTAACACTATTAAAAAAAATAATGTTTATTTATATTTATCTCTAGCTACCAATTTTTAGGGGATTGAATGTTGTTTTTCTTCCCAAAGTCCCATCTCCATCATATGATGATCTTCACAAATTATAATTATCCAGAGGTTGGTCTTTTCAGATATGGGCCTGGGATGACCTTAAAGTTTAAACCTAACTCCCAACCTACTTGCAATTAATTATTTAGATCATCAATCTTTAAAGAAAATAATCAAATATCACGTTAGTTGAAAGATAAAATAGTTTATAGACACGTACGTGTTATCACTTATCACACAGCTTCTTTTGAAATCATGTGATGTAACTAAGGGGGCACACAAAAAAAAAAAAAAAAATTTCAGAAGGGTACCTGTGCATCATCAATTGTAATGATATGATGTCTCACAAAATATTAATTGCAATTAAATACAATATATCTCTCTACTCTCAAAAGACATCACACTACCTTTAACTTACTTCTCTGCAGTAGTATAGAATCTAGATTATCTTTTTTGTGCAGGAAACGTTAAGCATCTTATTAGTTCATAGTTTTGTTCTTCAGACAACTTGGACATTGAAGAAAATTGCCACTTTGTCAGATATTGCATGCCAAAACCTGAATTATTATTTTATTCCCTTCACATCAGAAAATGGATTATTTTCAACAAAAACACTGAAACAATGATCAATTATGGTGTATCAACTTGCGAATGAAACATGGAGACGTTGCACATTTACAGGTTGAAACAATGTCATTTACCAACCAAGTAACATCTTATTTCAGGTCAATTGCATATCTAGCTATGTATTTTTTATATTCATTTTTTTAATGGATATTCCGTGGCTTTGGTAATTATGTGATCATTCAAATTTCTGATGTGGCACATGAGCTTATTTAATTAGCTCTGAACTTGGATCTATTAATACTTATATATAGAAAATATAACATTTTCATATGAGGTAAAAATACCCCATTACGTTGATCGATCGTCTGTATCATGCATATGAACCTCTTTAATTATGATAAGAAAAAGATAGAATTTCAATTTGTTTTATACTCCTCATAGGCCCAACAATTTTTCCAAAATTAGCTTGTAATTGAAAAATGACAGAGAGAAACCGGCCTGTAATGCTTCGATCATTTGGCTGTGAAGAAACCATAATCAATGAAGGAAAAATAACATAAAATCTTATCAATTTGGCATTAAATCTGGTGGACAATTATGGATCCAGCATGCATAAAATTTTGAAGCAGGAATTAAATTGATAAAATATCCCGGCAAGAAAAGAACAAGACAAGAAAGGTCAGTGATCGATATCTCCTTACCTATACACAACTCGTACCTATAATGAAACCACTACTTTTAATGCAATTAGGTCTCCTGTGTAAAGCTTAATTCACAACCACATCAAACTCTTATCAGCAACATTTTTCAAATTAACACAACACTATAGAGCTATTAATTGATTGATTAGACTTCAAATTTGAAAGTATAGATATATTAACTAAATGATCAAGCAATTAAAAGTAAAAATCAAATAAGTACGGAATTTCCGTGTGAAATTTGTTGTACAACATTCTACAATCAAATTCTACACAAAAAAACATGTAGAATTTCTGTACCAAAAAAGGACTCATCAAGCATTACCATAGTCTTCCATGATAATCAAATGCTTGGAATTGAAGGGACCTTTTTAATTCTTGCTTGAAAGAACCCTTTTTCTAGCTCTTGTATTTTTATAGATCAAGAGAAAGTTAAAAGAAAATCAAAGATATCATTAATTGTATTAAAATACCAGCATTTGTACAATTATCCAATTCAATATATATATATATATATATATATATATATATATATATATACTATCAGCAGGTAAGACAATTCAAACCTGGATATTATCAGGCTGAATATATGAGCAGCTATTAACACTATACCACATTGGCCCTTATACAAATTCAATCATAACTCTTTAAGAAAAAAGAAAATACAATAATGCCTCACTTTATGTTATGAAAAAAAAAATTATAGATATGGAACTCGTATTTGCCAGATCTTAATATCACAATCCAAACTGCCACTGTAAACCAGAAAAGAAGTACCAGAATCAGAATTTGCATTAGAATTATTGTCGTCACTATCAACAACCGCCGTCAAACACTTGACAGGTCGTCTATGTCCTTCCAAAACCGCCATACAAGAATAGCTACTCTTCTGCTCATCACTTGCTCTCCTCCATATCCTAACCGTATTATCAGCCGATCCACTACACACCAAATTCGACACAACCGCCAAGCACAGTATCGCCTTGGTGTGCCCTCTCAGTGCTCCTGTCAACACCATGTGTCCTGTCACGTTACCGTTATTATCTCTCTCCCACACAAGAATTGATCGATCACATGCACCGGAGAACAGCACCGACGACGACGACCCATCTGTACAAAGAGCTAAAGCGTTGACAGCTGATTTGTGCTTCTCTAAAATACCTACCAGTGAATGCTTTTTCTCTCCTACTTGCTTCTTCCACACTTTTATTTTCTTGTCCGCCGAGCCTGTGTAAACGAACCCATCGTTCGACACCACTATAGCGTTGACTGCATCGTCGTGGACTCCGTTGACTGATTCTAAACACTTGAAATCGGACGTTCTCCAGATTTTGAACGTCCTGTCCCACGAAGCCGAATAGAGAAGAGAACCGTCACGTGATATTGCAAGCGCCGACACTGTGTCGACGTGGTGCACCCACGTGCTTTTCTTGTGCCGCCTCACTTCTACGTAGTTCTTGGCCGAGAAGCTTCTCATGAAGCGGTCGTTGAGAGTAGGAAGAGTGGCTATGCATTCGTATGATGATCTCTTATTCTTGTCCGCAGTACCAGAGTTGTTGATGAGATCGATTTTCCATACTCGGATTTTGTGATCTTGGTGGGCACTGATCAGGAGCTTGTCGTCTAAAACCACCAAAGACTTGACGGCGGCGCCGTTTCCTCCTGTGGCTACTACGTTATTATGATCAAAAGGGTTTCGGGTCCAAGCTCGGGTTTCACTGTCAGAAGAGCCGGTGAAGAGGAATTTTCCGGCGACAGCGAGGGAGGAAATGGAGGAGGAGTGGCCTTTGAGAGTGGCTAAGCAGTGGTGGGGGGTGGTTGTTGGAGGTGGAAAAGGTGAAGCGAGAGATGAAACAGAAGGTAGACTTGGTTGAGAGGAGAGGGAGGAGGAGGTGGAGGTTGATGAATCTGATAATTGAAGGTGATAATTCGACTGAGATTGAGATAGAGATTGAGATTCTTTGATTGTATGACAAGTTAAAGGACATGGAAGAAGCCCCATTCTTTTCTGGCTGAAGAGAACAAGTTTGAAAAACCATCTGGTGTGGTGGGTGTTAGTAGTTTGTATCAAACAAGATTTTAAATGGAGTAGATCATGTTCAAGGCGGGCGTATCTTAGCGGTAATAAAGTGGGACGGCGCATTTTAACATTATTAGGGGTCGACATTTTGTATTTTTCTTAAAATATCGAAGGGTCTAGCGAAATATGTCGAGATTAGATTTTACAAACCGAAGATGCAACCCCTGTGGGCTTATGTATAAAATACCAGGGTGTTTTATTTTGTATCGGATTGTATTAATTTTTTTTTTAGTTTTATATGATCTTTATGTTTAATAATATTTTAGATTAAACTATATTAAATTATAAACAACGTCAGAATTGTTTGATGGTAAAAGCAATTTTGATAAATAATACGTGTTTTAGCAGTTGCATTGCATATATATATATATATATATATATATATAATTTATTAAATAATAAAATTATGGGTGAACTTTAAAACCAACCATAAAATTAGTGGGTTTATTGTTTTTACTAAAGATTAGTATTTTTATTATTTTTACCAAAATTTTCACAATTGGGACAAAATTGCCCTTCAGTCGAAATGAAAAAAAAAAGACAAAAGTTTGAAACAAAAGGAAGTTAAAAGGCAAAGTAAAAGTAAAAACCAAAACCTTCACTGTTTGAAACAAAAAACGAAGAGAGAGCAGAGTTCCAGTCGGCAAGATTCGACGACGAGCAACAAGGGACAACGAAGAAGACGATCAAGACCCGACGACGACGAGCAACATCAGACGACAAAGAAGACGACGAAGACTCAAGGACAACGACGGTGAAGATGACGAGACGGTCAAGACCCTACCCGACCACGATATAGAGACGACGGAGCCGGCGAGATACGCCGAGGAGCAAGACCCGACCCGACCCTTGGTTTGATTCGAATCACCGGCGTGTTCGACAGCGGTGTGGAAGAAAGGAAAAGGTTTGGGCTTCCTTTTTGCATTTGATTTTAGGGTTTCCTTTTATTTGTAATTTTGGTTGCATTTGTGCATTTGAGATGTAGTTGATTTTGGTTTGAAATTTGATTTCGAAATTGATTTTGAATTTGATTTGGATTTGGATTTGAGTTTATTTTGATTTATAAACCCGACCCGTACGTATCAATATTTCAATTAATTTGATTTTGATTTTGATTTGTGTACATCTGGTTTCTGTTTTATTTTCTTTGTGATGACTGTGGATTTGTCTTTATTTTGTTATTTCAATATGCATTGTTATTGGGAAGTTTGGGTCAAGCGTCGGTGGAAGATTGTTTGGAGTCTGGAGTGATTGTCCCCTTCTCTGTTTTCTCTATGTCGTGGGTGTAACTGACTGGTGTGGTGCCTTATCCGTTTGTTCGTATGTTTTCTCTGTGTTCTGTGTCATGCCTTTTCCTGTTTGTGTTGTTTCGGTTTTGTGGTGGTTGGGTGTTGTTTTTGTCTCTACGGTTTTGATATGGGGAACAGAAGTCTGATGTTTCTCTGTTTCCTTCTTTGTGAATATAGTTGCTTTTGAAAATGCAACTATATGGTGTGTTTAATTGGGCATGAATGGTGTGTTTAATTGATGTAACATAATGTTGTGTGTTTAATTGGGTACGTCTGGTGTGTTTAATTGGGTCTGGCTGGTGTGTTTAATTCATGAGAAAGTTGTCCATTCAATAAATTGTTGTGAACTGGTGTGTTTAAACGATGTGAACCAGTGCGTTTAATTATTGTGAAACAGTGTGTTTAATTCATGACATATGGTGTATTTAATTGATGTACCATAGTGCTGTGTGTTTAATTGGTTAGGCCTGGTGTGTTTAATTCGGTCGGCCTAGTGTGTTTAATTTATGAAAAAGTTGTCCATTCCAGAAGTTGTTGTGAACTGGTGTATTTAAATAATGTGAACCAGTGCGTTTAATTATTATGAAACAGTGTGTTTAATTGATGTGAACTGGTGTGTTTAATTAATTTAACATAGTGTTGTGTGTGTTTAATTGTTTGTGCCTGGTGTGTTTAATTGTTTCTGCCTGGTGTGTTTACTTAATTGAACCCAACGTATTTGAATTATGCAGATGGAAAACGACAATGACCAGTATTTGAAGGTTGAAAGAAAAAAATGGAATCAAGAAGCACTGATCAACGTCGGATGTAGGTTGAAGAACACAGCTACAATAAAGGATATCTTACGGAAGGAAGGAAGGAGACTGCTGCCAAGTATTATGAACAGATGTGGTTTCTTTTCAAATAAGAGTGAAAAACCACGAGGAAGTATGTTCACTATTGTTGTATCGAGCAATCAAAAGATTCCGCAACAGGTCGACAAATGCAGTTGTGGAGTATTTATTTGCAAGTATGCTGAGATGGCAATTGTGAAGAAGGCTGACTGGAACTGGGGATAAAAGGAAATGCCTGACTTCAGAAAAGAAATTGCATTCGAGATATTTAATAATAGTGTGACATACAAGTCTCCCATAGATTTGTAGCCAGGTTAGAATTTAACTCTAGCTTTTTCGGTTATACGTTCTTTCCCCTTTATCCGAAATAATATTCTTTCTTTTTATATGTTGCACAGAGGTTGGTACTCATACCATGGACGCCTGCTGCAGCCTGGAAAAACTGTCTTGTAGTGGTGTCTACACAGTGGCTGTTTTGTTTTGGATGTTTTGTTAATTTATATAACAGATTTTGAAATTAAAATTAGTGGCTGGTGCTACAAGTAGAATACATTAACATGTCCATTGTTGGGATGATGGCAAAATGTTGAAATTTATTGTTGTAGGTTGGTTTTGGATTATGATGTGTTATATGTTTATGAATATCAATTTCAGTGGGCAAGTGGGATAGGATAAATGATTGTCTTTAATTTTTTGTTGATGAGTACAGATTTTGCTGTGTTTAAAGGATAAAGGTTCGGTGTGTGTAATCGTTGCACACTGGTGTGTTTAGTCGTATAAAGCAGGTGTGTTAATTGTTGCACACTGGTATGTTTAATTGTTGTACACTGGTGTGTTTAATCGTATAAAGCAGGTGTGTTTAATTGTATAAAGCATGTGTGTTTAATTATTGCACACTGGTGTGTTTAATTGTATAAAGCAGGTGTGTTTAATTGTTGCACACTGGTGTGTTTAATTGTATAAAGCAGGTGTGTTTAATTGTTGCACACTGGTGTGTTTAATCGTATAAAGCAGGTGTGTTTAGTCTTATAAAACATGTGTGTTTAATTGTTGCACACTGGTGTGTTTAATTGTTGCACACTGGTGTGTTTAATTGTATAAAACAGGTGTGTTTAATCGACTAACACTGGTGTGTTTAATCGTATAAAGAAGGTGTGTTTAATCGAATAACACTGGTGTGTTTAATCGAATAAAGCTGGTGTATTGATAATAGAGCAAATATGACTTGCAAATGTACAAGACAACAATCTTCTCTACTTTCACCCTCTTTTGATTCATTACAAAATATGCAAATTACAAGTACACAATTTAATTATGTCAGCAACCTTCTCTGCTTTCACCCTTACTTTAGCCAACTGCTTCTTCTGTAACTTTTGGGGTCCATGCAATGCCTTTGATTTATTTGCATGCTTAAACATTGCTGTAAACAGAGAACTAGTTTATTCCAATGGATATTAAGCATAAAATTAGTGACTTTCTCATATCATAATATACACAAAAATCGTATAAATTTACTATAAAAAAATGTCGAACAGTTGTTCAACAATACATAAAAAAAAAAACTGATTATTTATAGCTTTATATCCAAACTTTTCAGATATGGAATTAATATTGGAGCATACCTCATTCAACATCATTGTCTGGATCCGTAGGGTTATCATATGGCCGTGTTGGAAATGTCCTTATGTTGTGTCCTTCTTGTCCACATGACTTGCATTTACGACGTCGTGGCGGTGGTGGATCTGTCTCTGGGTTCGGGACATTGCCTAAATGTCCACCCGGGGGGTTTGAACAATTTTGTCTGTTGTGGCCAGATTTCTTGCATATAGTACAGTACCTAGTCCTATGACCATGCTGGCCTGCAGATGGAACCCTATTCTTTCTCGACCTACCGGCTTGAGGTCGCCACTCGGGTGGAAGAACAACTTCGGAACGTACTTCCTCAGGAGTATTCCATTCGCTTGGGTGTCCAACGGGAAAGATGACACCGGAATAGCTTTCCAACCAGGTGCTTGTTTTGTAGAAGTCAGAACAGAAGTCTCATAATTTTTTCTTACAAAACCTACAAAGACAGTCAAACAAATATCATTATGTTTAATCAGTATGATTGCAAATGTTTAGAAATATTAGGAGAATTTATACCTTATAGCAGCTAATGCATGACAACAAGGCAGTAAGTCATTCTGAAATTCCCTACAACTACAAGTCTTCTCAGCTAGGTTTACTAATCCATCTTTCTCACCATCCTTCACATTGAAATTTATATGATCTATTTGGCGCACCGTGTACTTATGTGAATTTTCATTCTTTTTGGTTAACTTCTCGGTAGCCCACTAAGACCGTTGTGTTGTATTTTTAGATACGGCATCACGACGTTCATGAAACCATTTTTGCATCATATCTCTAATGTACTCAACCAACGTTGTTTTTGGCAATTGACGAGCGTACCGTAAACAATTGTTCATGCACTCCATAATGTTCGACGTCATCCCCCGATAACGCCGAACCGGACAGTACGCACGAGACCATCTATGAGGCCCAACTCTCATTAGATATTCAAAAGCTCGCCTGTTTACGCGGCTCAACTCCTGCATCTTCTCCAAAAGCTCTGATTCTCGATGTGCCCTTGAAGCTTCACGGAACAAATTGCATACAACTTAACTTTTGAATCTGTTCTTAAGGTTCATGTTCATATGAAAACCACAAAGGCCATGTGTTATTTCAGGGTACTCTTTACCCATTGCTACTTTGATTGCCGGACTGCGATCAGAAATGATGATACAATTCGCAGGACAGCCTATTGCCTTTTTCAACTCCTTTAAAAACCAAGTCCATGAATCCTCGCATTCAACATCACCCCATCCATAAGCTAGAGGGAACACCTGATTGTTTGCATCTTGGCACGCTGCAATAAACATGACACCACCAAACTTACCCTTCAAATGAGTTGCATCAATGCAAATTGCAGGTCGGATGGAGGTCTGAAACCCAAAAACTAAAGCACTGAGAGCAATAAACAAATATTCAAATTTTTTTGAACCGTCTGTCTTAATTGTTGTTACAGTACCAGGATTCACACACTTCAATTTGTGGCAGTATGCAGGCAACAACTGATATGAAAGATCAGAAGGACCAAAAACGTTTTGTTCAGCAAGTTCTTTTGCCCTCAGTGCCTTTGAATAGAACAAACTAAGTCCATGTTCCACTTGCATGTCAGTCATGATTTCTTTTGGTTTCAAAGATCGACCACTAATTGCAAGTTTTGGTGAAAGTATTTCACCAATAAGCCATACGCTGGCTTGACGATAACGGTTGTGCAAATCATCAATTGTAAAACTATGATCTTCCTCAAATATCTGAACTATCCAATAATTTCCACCTTCCATCTTAACCGCACGGAATTTAAATTTGCACTCGGGATCCTTGCAGTCAACTTCATATCTAGCTGTGCATGACCTTGTAACACGGATTTCAAAATTCTCCTTCAGTGCGTAACTAAGCAACGCTCTCTTCAAACCTTTTTTGCTTTCGAACATCCCACCTTTGGATAAGCGGTTACATGAACTAGATTCCTCTGTTCTAACTAGTTCGAAAGAGTAGTTTGAAGCTCCATGAATAATCCAAGGTTGGGAGACTGCAGTTCCGGACCTATCACCAACATTAATGGCATCATCTTCAAATGTATCTCGACTTGGACCAGCAAAAACCGATGGAATAGACCCTCTACGACCACCATCTGTTGGATCCGAACCCATTCCATGGTAATGTGCGGGCTCATCATTCATACCATCACGACTTCCACCGTGACCAATGCAATCTTCATCGAAATCATCTAATCCATACTCACTATGGGGATTGTACTCTGGGATCGATCTCTCATCCTCGTTGTAAGGTTCTGCCAACAGTTCGTTAATGGTTGGGTCATCAGAAATTACATGGTTCACACTCGGGATCTCAAAAGCATGGTCTGTTGTTGGTATAGAAGCCAAAACATTGTTGCTTCCACCGCCAGATTGAAACTGTGCCGCCAATTGCTGTAAAAAGCTTTGATAAACAGGTTGAACGGTAGGAACACCCATATGACCAGGTTCTGCACTAACTTTCTCACCAACACTAACATACACCTCTGAAACATGTCCTTCATCGCACATTAACTTTTCCACATCGTTATCATCTTTAATCTTTGGTCGGGCAGGCCTAAGCCTAACACCGGTATCAACCAAAGTTCTTAACTCAATGGTAAACCTTGTTAAGTCAACATTCGCAACGCCTTGTACCACCCTACACAACTCAGCATACGTCAAATTCCTATGAACCTTGACAAGCTCTGTTTCACCACCCTCATAAAAGTTCCCCACCCATTTTCCAGCATAAGAGATTACCAATTTTGTTAGGTCCATTCCTGCATTTCAACCAATCATAATCTCACATTTAAATTTCAATTTATTAAACCAGTCACACATTATACAAGGTGCAATGAATTAAACACACAACGCCAACCCAATTAAACACACAAGGGCAAACCAATTAAACACACAAGGGCAAACAAAATTAAACACACCAGGGGTAAACAAAATTAAACACACCACGGTAAACAAAATTAAACACACCAGGGCAAACCAAATTAAACACACCATCTGCAACCCAATTAAACACACCAGGTGTAACCAAATTAAACACACCACGTGAAACCAAATTAAACACACTAGGGCAAACCAAATTAAACATACAAGAGCAAACCAAATTAAACCCACCAGGGGTAAACAAATTTAAAAACATCACGGGTAAACAAATTTAAACACACCAGGGGTAAACCAATTTAAACACATCAGGGCCAAACCAAATTAAACACACCTACGGCAAACCCAATTAAACACACCAGGCTAACCAAATTAAACACACCAAGGCAAATCAATTGAAAATACTGGGTTTCGAATTTCAGATCTGGCGGTGCTGTTATACGTAGTGCCGGCAAAGATAGCGGTGTTGTGGCATCGATTGTACATAAATACATAAGGATTACTCAAACATTATCTTGTCAATAAACAATTTATAAAAGCTTTTGAATCAAATATTGAACAATGAGGAACACAAACGTGATTTGTGAGCTCAATCACAGTACCAAATTAAAAATACACAAAAATTAATGATTAAATAGAAAGAAGAACTTGTAGATTGAAGAGAAACTGACAGATACCTGAACAGCAAATCGACAGCAAGAGACGGAGAGCTGAAGAGGCAGAGTTGTTTGGTTCAGCGGGAAGCTGAAGATCAACTGAAATCGAAGCGTTTGGTTCAGCGGGAAGCTGAAGATCAGCGGCTGCCGGAAGAGGCAGAGTTGTTTCAACAATGGAGGAGATGGAAAAAAGATGGAAATCGTGAGAGGGAAAGCATCAAGATCAGCGGCTGCAGGAAGAGGTAACATTGTTTCAACAATGGAGGAGATGGAAGAAAGATGGAGGCAGCGTTGTTTCAGACAGAGAGAGAAAGCATGAGAGGGAAAAAGATGTGGAGAAAAAGAAGAGAGAAGGGAAAGTTTTCAGACAACAATGAAGTGGTTTAGTTTATCGTGAAACAAGAAGAGAGAAGGGAAACTTTTTAGTCAAAAAATAAAACAAATTTCAAAAATGAATAAATGAAGGGTATATTAGTCTTCACAGTCAAAATATGGGTAAAAACAATAAAAATACTAATTCTGGGTAAAAACAATAAACCATCTAATTTTGTGACTTAAAAGGCCTATTTACTCTAAAATTATCGATAGAGAAACTATTTAATTTGAGAGGTACGACGTAGAGTTTGGCTTTGGACCATAAAAGTAAATGCATGGTTTCGAAATACTGTACTATCATTTTTTTTCTTGGAATATTGAATTCATTTGAAATTATTTAAATGAGACAGATTACATCAATTTAAATTTCTGATTCAATTGTTTGATTTTAATATCTCAACTATTGTATTAAAGAGCACATTAGGAAATGGATGGTTGAGATACTAAAGTAAAAAATTGAATCAAAAATTTGTATTAATATAGTTTGACCATCAAATATGTCAGAATCTTTTTTATTTAAAAAAAAATAAAGTTAGCGTATCTCTAAATCTTACGAAAACATTTAGGGTGCGTTTGGTACGGGGACGGGACGTGACAGGACGGGACTGGACTAGACTGGACTGGACAGAACATGACAGTTGTTTCATGATGTGTTTAGAATGTCTGAGACATGACTGTTGACTGTACTGTTATGCGTTTGGTATGGCTGGGACAGGACGGGACAAGAGATTCAAATGACCAGAGTGCCCCCTTGTTCTGTCTAATATTAAACAAACAATATTAAATAAATATTGTAATTAAAATATATTATAATATTAAACAAAAACAAGAGGTTCAAATGACCTCTTGTTTTCAATTACAATATTATTATATTTAACATAAATAGTAATATTGTGTAAGACCCTAATTTTCGTTTCCTTCTTTATTAGTAGTAATAATAATAATAGAAATAGAAACGTATTTTTGGCAATAAACCAGATCAGTGATTGATTCTCCAGTATTATTACAAGTCAATTTCCTCATTTAAAGTGATTTGAAATAAGTTAATTTCCACATTTAAAGTAATTTGAAATAAGTTAATTTTCACATTTAGAGTGATTTGAAATAAATCAATTTCTATATTTATAGTGATTTGAAATAAGTTAATTTTCACATTTAGAGTGATTTGAAATAAATCAATTTCTATATTTATAGTGATTTGAAATAAGTCAATTTCCACATTTAGAGTGATTTGAAATAAGTCAATTCCACATTTAAAGAAATTTGAATATTTTAGCAAAATCAGTGGAATTGTATATCTTCATTATTTTTATAATTATTCATATGTGTGTGTGTGTATATATATATATATATATATATATATATATATATATACGGTAATATCAACTAAATGCTTTCATACAAAAACTCTCACTTTTCTATACTTGTTTCCCTACCAAAAGATCATAGTAAAATAATATCAATAAAAGTATCAATTTCATTATACCTTTACTCTGAAACTCTTTGAAGGTATAAGTTCTTGAACTTTGTTTCATTTTTAATTTTGATTAAAGATGTATTCCGTTTTATACTCTTTGTTTTCTTTTAACACAAAACATCTCATCAACAAAATTTAGGCCTCTAACAATTGCTCAACTTTATTTTATGGAGATGTTTTAATGAATGGATTATGGAGTGAATAAAATAGAATTATACATGAAGCTCTATAATTAATTGCTGGAATTTTTGGAGTTCATTAAAGAGTTCAAGTTTGAGTGTTAGTGTAGGTTGAAATTATGATCTGTTTTAATATTAGTGAAGCAACTTACTGTGTTGTTTATTTTAGTTATATTTGTAGATTGCGATTGATGCTGAATTTTGGTATGAGAATAGTAGACATATATATCTACTTGTGTTATAATTTTCGGAATTTTTGGTGGTGTTCATATTAGGGAAACTTTAATTCTAAATCGATTACATATGCAGATTTTCTGAATCATCAAACTGACCTTATTTTATTGGAGTAATTTTAAATTACAATTGGGGATGTATTTAAGTTTTATTTTCAGTATTACGGTTGTAGAGGCATAATTGAATCAGGATATAAATTATCGTGAATTTTGGTGTCATATAAGTATCTTAATTCATTGAGTATATTTGATGTTTAAGCCATGATATTTAGGTTGACAGTCATGAGCTCTTGGTGTTACAGGAATTTTAATTCTCAAAGGGAGATAGGTAAAATTCTGATTTTTAGTATAGAGATAGAGTACTAATATATTAGTCTATAAATAAAGTTTTGGAAGTTTTTGTGGTCTGTAAGATTATTAAAATGTTATACAAAGTCTGATTAGAGGATCAAAATATATGCTGTCAGGATTGACCCTTGTGTGTTTAGAATATGATAGGAAATTATCGGTGTTTGATAAAATTTTTATATTTTGAGGGGAATTAGTAATCTAATTTTTGGATTTATTGACTAAGTTTTACAATTGTTTGAGGCCCTTAAGATTTTCTAATCACTAACGTTTGAGAACTAAAAACTATTTTTCTGAAATCTCTTCATGAAAATGAATAAAAAAATGTACTTACAAAGTTGAGTTACATTTCTTTTATTTGGCTAGTCTAATTGAGGGATTATATTCTATATGTTTAGGTTCCTCTTGTGATTTCCCAATATCGTTAGTGAAATCTTAAACTTGCTATCATCGGAGGTAAGTAGATTTCTTTTTTTGCATAGTATGTAATTGCATAAATGTTTTCTTAGAAACCAAATTTATTTATCATTTGTAATGTTCTGAAATATTTTATTATATACGTTTATATATGTTTATAAACTCATTTTACTACTTAGTCTTTACTTACATATTTGTTACTTAATTCTTTTTAAATAAGTTTTATCTTTACTAGACCTTTTTGCTTAAATGCTTAAATGTTTGGTCCTTTTATGATTTAGTAATGCAAATGTATTGTTATATATATATATATATATATATATATATATTTGAAAGTAATGTTTTAGCTCAACGTCAATAGTAAATGAAATGTGAAATGAAATGTTGATCACCGGTGATAATGTAAATGTAACGTGTGCGACAAATGAAATGTTATAATTTTGGTCTTGTACCAATTTCTGAAATGTTATGATTTTGGTCTCGTACCAATTTCTGAAATGTAGATGGCCGGGTCACCGGGGGTATTGGTGACACTACTTGACTTGAGCTTATTTTTATGAAATGTTATTAATCGTTATCGTACAATGAAAATGCTACTTTTGCAAGTTTTATTTGTATTTAAAAATGTTAATTTTACAAGCTTATTTGTATATTAATATGTTACTTTTGCAAGTTTTACTTGTATTTGAAAATATTACCTTTGCAAATTTAATTGTATTTGAATATTCGAAAATTTATGTACTATTTAAATGTCATTATAATTTTCATAAATGTTTTCGATTACGTATTATGCAATACTTATTGAGTTGACAGCTCACCCCTTATCTTTAACATTTTTGCAGACTGAGTTTTTAAAAGCTGATCGCTAGGGCATTAGACTTTTAGAAGTGGAAGTGATTGAGATTTTATGTAATGTTTTCCTCTTTTTTTTTGTTACTTAGAATTTGAGTTTAGGTGCCTAGTATTGTTTTATTTCCCTTTAGAGTGTTTTGCACCTTATTGTTGGATATATTTGGAGATATATTTTTCAGTAAAGAATGGTTTATTTGGAGTTATTCAATGATTATTATTTTGTTTTTGTGAAGTAATTAATTATTTATGACATAACATCTCATATCAAAGGGTTTAATTACTCTTTGAGTTTTGGGGTATTACATATTGTAATTGAAATATATTATACTTATTTTTATATTATATATATTATTATATATAATGATATAATAATCATATCATTATATACATATATAATATTATATGTATTATAACATTATATATAATAATATATAATATATTAAATATATTATTATATATATAATAATATTTAATAATATATACTATATCATATATATATCCTATATATATTATATAATATATATATATGATATATATCATATATAATGTATTATATATATATATATTAATATATATTATTATAATATATATATTAAGAATATATATTAATATATATATCATATATAAATATATTATATATTATTATATATAATTTTATAATATATATATATAATATAATATATTGGATATGTTTGTAATTGTTTAAACATTTAAAAGGTAAATTGGTCTTTTTGATACTTGTCTCATGTTATGGGACAAGTTGTCCTATGTCATGGGACAAGTTGTCCCAAGGGTCTTGGGTGAGACAAATTTTTATGATTTTTGTCTCACCTTGTCCCGTCTTGTCCCATGCTAAGGTCGTGCCAAATATGGGACAAGAACAAGTTGTCCCACCTTTTTCTGTCATGTCCTGTCCCGCGTACCAAATGCACCCTTATGTTTAATATAATAAAAGGTTGCATATCACTGTTTCCTACGTGGGGATGTAACTTATTAATTCACAGTGTTCATTATTGGCAACTTTGCATATTTTGATAGAGGCCAAAAAATTTCAACACATCTACTAGTAGAAAGTGTGAATGAGACCACCAGCTAGATGGGGCTCCACAGCATCAAATTTTTTTTGTCCAAATGAAATAGGTTCGTGTGTAATGGTATGCTAATCACAGATATTGTGTTTGTTTTATTCACTTTTTTTTATGCCTATATTTGAAATTGATGATTTGAAATTTCTAGATGAGATGTATAGGAATTGGAATTTTGGGCTAATGTTAACGTTTATTTAATGTGATATAGATCCATCTAGTTCAGTAAAGGGTTTTCCTTTCGAGTTATCACTATTAACATGGTTCTTCTGTACCTTATCAAACAAGAATGAACACTATTTGAGCTCAATGAATAAAAAATGGGTCAAGTTATATCAATTTAAATCTTGACTTAAATTTGTAAATTTACTATCCATCCATTCATTTTCTCTCAATCAAATGATGCAAGGAAGAGACGATATAAGGTTAGTCCAGTGGTAAATCTCTTACACCTGCAATACTAGATTGAGGGTTTGAGTCATCCCTCTCCTAAAAAAACCCTAAAATTATATAATAGTATAATACTTAAAAAAAATTGACGAAAGGAAGAAATTAATGGTAGATGATAACCCTATACATTGGATGGAAAAGATTAGAAGAATGTTGTATTGATCACAAATTTAAGTAAACATTTTAAGTTAACATACTCAAGTCTAACCCATAAAAAAAAAATTTAGAGCAAATTGCACTGAGGTTTGGGAGTTCATTTTTGCTCAGCCACCTTAACTATGGGTAAGCATTACCCCCCACCCAATAGAATGCCAAGTGTCCCTGAGTTAACCCATAGTTAACAAATAGAGTGGTGCTATTGACATACCCCCTACTGATCTATTTATGCCCCATTTTTAAATTATTTAGTATTATTTTTTTCCTTTATCAAAATTACTAAAAAAGACATACAATTTAAGAAAAAAATATTCAATAAATTAAATCTAATAAAACCCCACATCCCTTTAAAAAAAAACCCAAACATTCTTTTAATTCATTTCTTGAAAAAAAAAAATCTTAACTCTTAAACCCTAAAATTTGCTTATTACGTAAAAAACATTATGGAAGAGTTTGAGAATGATATCAAACATATGGAAGAATTGTTTGAGAATGATATCAAATATCTGGAGGAATTGTCTGAGAATGATATGAAGCATATGAAGCATCAACAAGAATTGTCTGATAATGATAACAAGTATCTGCAAGAATTTTCAAAGAATGATATCAAACATATGGAAGCAATTCCTTCTCTAGAAGTAAGTTTGAAGTTTATTTTTTGTATTGTTAAAATTTAATATATATATATATATATAAATATATATGTTTATACTATACATCTGGAAGCAATTCTTGTCTGGTTTCTTCTTTTTCGCCTTCGTTTTGCTGTTTTGGTTCCTCTTTCGAGGTCTTTATTTTCTGTTTTTTTTTCTAGTCTTCGTGGTGGCTGCTGTTTCTGCGCTTTGTCTTTGGTGCGCTGTTTGCTCCTGTGTTTTGTGGCTTGTTGTGCTCTGTTATTTAATAATGTCCTTGCTTCTAAAAAAAAGTTTGTATCATTCATTGACTTATTTTTCATTTGGTGATTTCTTAAGGATGAAAGTTTCGTTCATACTAAATTTGAGGAGAATCAACTATTCTTTGTGGACAATACTGATGCATTTACAACTGATATGGTATGCTATATATAAGTTTTTACTTGTTAAGTAATGTTTTTAAAGCTCACTTTTTTTTTGAACACTTACTTTTTTTTAATTGTAAAATATATAGGTGTTCAATAGTAGAGCAGAATTAATTGAATGGACACGTGCTACTGGAAAGAGATTTGGATTTGTCATTGTTATACGAAAATTAGAAGTAAATGTTAGTAGAAGGAAACCAAGAATACGTTTTGCATGTGAAAGGAGTGATACCTATAAGCATAAAATTAGTGAATGTCAGGGAAAAAAGAGGTCAAGAGCAACAGGAACAAAGAAGTGCAATTGTCCTTTTTTACTGAAAGGGAAAAAGTTAGCAAGTGATGATAAATGGGTATTAAAAGTGATTAATGGGCAACATAATCATCCAGCTGCACAACATCTTGAAGGCCACTCATTTGCTGGGAGACTCACCAAAGAAGAGGTCAACATGTTGATTGATATGTCAAAAAGTGAGGTGAAACAGAAAAATATTTTGCATACATTGCAGAATAGAGATATTCATAATGTCAGCACAATGAAAACGATATACAATGCACGCTATAAATATAAAGTTGTGGAGCAAGCCGGTAGATCACAAATACAACATCTTATGAGTAAATTAAATGAGCATAACTACATTGAGTGGCATCGAAGTCATGAAGATACAGATTGCATTACAGACTTATTTTGGGTACATCGTTCTACTATTGAATTGTTGCGGGCTTTTCCGCGTGTGCTAATTATGGACTGCACTTACAAAACAAACAAACAATGTTGGCCTAGATCCCTCTGCTTGTGAATGTATAGTTCGACACACGCACGGGTGTCCATGTGCTCATGAAATTGCAGAATATAAGCGTGAAGGTCGGCCAATTCCTTTATTCTGTGTAAATTCACATTGGAAAAAGTTAGACTTAGTGCCTAGCATCGATGATGGATCAATGAAGTTAAGTTGCACAATTGAGATAGAGATGATTATGAAGCGTTTTGAGCAGATGGATGATTCTGGTAAACTACAATTAAAAAAGAAATTGATGGAGTTAGCAAATCCAGAATCAACTCATTTGGTGGAGCCAATAGTTAAGGCTAAGGCGCGGGGTCGACCTTCTCGAAAATTGGATACATCTACCTGTCGGGATCCATCTCAATTTGAGTATGTATTAGCTACACTCGATAATCATTCACAAAGCATTACATCTTCACATCAACCAAATCCACCACGGAAAAGAAAGGTATTTTAAAAACAATTACTTAATTCTACTACTTACATTGACTCATTTCCAATTAAAATGAGACCTTATATATATAAAGTTAAGGATGTTGCAAGTGATGGTAATTGTGGTTTCCGAGCCGTGGCCCATCTGATGAATATGGGTGAGGAAAATTGGGTCAACATAAGAAGGGATTTGGTTATTGATTTACAGGACTATTCTGATCATTATGCTAAAGTGTTTGGCTATGCTAGTAGGGTGCATGAGGTTTTACATTCACTATCTTATTTTGAAAGTAACCCAAGACAAGATCATTGGATGACCATGCCTGAGACTGGTCATATCATTGCCTCGAAATACAATGTTGTGCTAGTACTCCTATCAAAGCAATTGTGTCTTACATTTCTCCCATTAAGATCTGTTCCTTTGCCGCAATCTTTACACAAAATTATAACGATTGGATTCGTTAATGGGTGCCATTTCATAGAGGTATATACACGTATTTCATAAGTAAATTTAGTATTTTTTTTCTTTTGTACAAGTATTTCATAACTACATTTAGTTTTTTTTTTCAAAGTCTAATATTGGTTCATACATTATTTAGGTGTTCATGGTACCAGGTTCGCCAATGCCTCATATAACAGCTAATTGGTTAGAATATCACCATTCATGTGCAAGAGGATGGGAAACTTCATATACAAATAATATAGATGCTTTCAAAGATTTGGTGTTTGATGGTATGACCAGGGAAACAATCGATTTGAATGGTTGAGTTGTTCCATGGAACTAATGTTGTAATTTTAACCTTTTGATTCTGACTTCAATCAAACTAAGTAACTGCTTTTATGTTGTTTAATTTTCTGTTTCTTTTGTTTTTCTTTTTGAAAAAAGACAATTCTTGTTTCAATAAAAAAAAACTATTCTTCATCTATATTCACATAGTAGATATAATTATTGTGTCCATAAATCACTGGTATTCTCAATTATAACATATAAGGCTTACATGTAAATTAGAACATCAATACTTTTTAAGCATAATCAAACATCAGTGCACGTCTGCTCAATTTGTAATATAGATATTTGTTTAGCAATAAACAAAATACAAATAAATAAACCCCAAAACATTGGTGTTGTAACATTCAATGTTGGTGTTCTGTGTCTTAAGGCACAAAGAGAGAGATAGCAGTAGAGAGATTGATTTTGGATTCAAATGTTTGTAAACTCTCACTGATCTTGGTAGAATTTATATAAGAATGTAAACTAGTTTGGTTCAAAAAAAACATTCAAATTTCGTTCCCATCTGCGGTATACAAACAAAACTATCAAATTAATAAACTCAAATAAATTATTTTTTAACTTCTGAAAAAAAAATATAAATCGGATAACAATATAATGTTCAGATGTTGAACAAGCATAACCTTTATGATGGAAAATACTACAATCCAAAAACTTGGAGGTCTCCACTCATTTTTTTTTAAAAAACTGTACATATTATAAAAGCCAAGAGGCAAGACACAAGACATGCAGCAGAGCACAAGGTAAAGAACAACATAAAGAAAAAACAGAGCACGACCACAACATGTCTGATTGACCACAACATGAAAGAAAAACGGTTGAAAAAGAAGGCAAGTTTGCATGAACCTAGGGAATTTATAAATATGTCAATGACCACTAGAAATGTTAAAGTGGAACCTAGGTGGGTTAGAAAGAATGAACCCGCTTGCCTTAGTGCCCATGTGACACCCGTAGATGTAACTAGGTCCATCGGACTTGGTAAGTCTAAAGGGGCTCATGTCTCCCATTGACTTGGTTGGTATTGACCCCATGAGGGGAGCTCAAGCAAAGAGAGCAATCTTGCATGATTTGCCATATGCAAAAAGTTGACTTATTTGATGCTCTTTTATGATTGCTTGAGTGTGCTTGGTGAATAACATTGATTAATAATTGTATAATGTTTTTAATTACACCATTGCACGGTTGCTTTGTATGATAATGCATGATTTCTGTTATTGCTTGAGCATGCTTATCTTTTCGAGGAATGTTCTACTTGTTAGTACATTTGATTGACCTCAAATTATTCTCCATGTTCATGATTCCTAGATATGCATTCTTAAGCTCTCTCTTGAAAAGGGCTACTGGCAATATGACGTGGAGCCGCCCAATGTTGGAAAAGGCTACTCATTTGAAACCGAGTGAAAGCCATCAAGAGAGTTACATTAGCATGATAAACAGAAATACATGCTTGCTAGGAATATGGAGAAAAACAGAAAAAGGAGAAAAACAGAAAATGTTGTTATATGACTGTTATGTGTGGTGTTGCATTGCTTATTTTTGACATCAAAATTGTTGATTGATGATGTATCTTGCAATGACGAAAAGATGATATACTTTTGTTGTGATTAGTACACTTGCACACAAATGCTTGGATATATATCTTCTTATCATAACAACATGGTCTTAATTGGTTTGACTTCAATTGGAAATCCTGTTGAGTGTTGCTTTGATTGATTTTTATGCATGAGAATAATAGTATTTTGTATTACATGCTAAGCAACCTTTCACACGCACACATTTTTTTTAATATAATCTCCTTGAATCTCTCTCAATTATTTAAGTTGCATAAAGTTTGTGTATATGATTATGCAATGTATTTGTGCGAATAGCTCTCTTTGCTAAAGCAACCCGATAGGGGGAGCTCCTTTGCCTATCTCATGACAAAAAGGGGGAGAAGTCTTGAGAAAAATAGGGGGAGTGATAGATTGAAGGAGCATTGTTTATGCTATGCTTTGGGGGAGAAATCATGAGGGAGAGTAACCTTTTAGGGGGAGCATTGCACATGCATTCTTTGTATTGCTTTATTTGTATTTAAGTGCAATGCTTGTTTTTATTTGTTCACCTCACTTGCACTTGTTCTTGGAAAGTGCTATTTGCTATTGTGTGTAGGTACATTGATGATTCTACAAGAAGATATTGAATATTTAGATTCTAGGAATCTCTTTTGTATTGTAGAAGTGATCATGGACAATAGCTTTATTTTATTTTGTGAGGAATATTTGTGAGTGGTTGTTTTGTCATGAAATAGCCAAAGGGGGAGATTGTAAGGACCTCGATTTTATGATTGGCTTATTTCATGACAAACCACCACATTGGGGATGATTGTGTAATGGGTAGCTTAGGTCCGTATTGGCAAGCTTCCAAGCATCTCCATGACTTCAAGAGCAAAAGGTATATTCACTTGACTTTGTCTCTTGAAGAGTTTAGGTGCACACACACACTTCATGCATGTTTTGTTTATCTTGCATCTGTGTTCTTTATTGTTTGTATAAGTGTGCACCCTTTTCTAAAACACTCACTAGCTTACATTAGATATCATATCTTGCATTGTATCTTATTTGATAACATGTTTGACATGTTAATTGTGCTTCATTGTGTGCATCTCACTCACTTCACACTTGCACAACATTCATGTAAGATAGACTTTTATCTTGAGTGTTAAAAAGGGATTTTTCCCTTTAGCGCTGCCTAGACCGCTCGGCAGGCTTTGCTTGCACCGCGGCGCACGGAGCGGTATTCTCCAGTGCGTCATGCGCGATGTGGACCGCGACCTGTGCACTTGCACGCACAGCGGTCCCAACCGCGGTGTTGTCCAGACGGTGCACTGCTGTATGTACCGCGGTCTGGACACTTACCTGAGCCGCGGTCTGGTAAGCGGTTTTGACGGGATTCTGGTTCCCAAGTTCAAAACGATGTAGTTTGATCTAGGGCTTCATATATATTCTTCATTTTCTCTTCTTGGCCGACCAAGAGCTCACAAATTCATTTTTAGAGAGAGGTTAGAGCTCCTAGAGAGAGAAAGCTTCAAGAAAGCTTCTTTGACTCTCCAAACCCAAAACCCATCTCCATCTTGCATCATTCAACATCATTTGAGCATGGGTATTCATTGTTTCATGACTAGGTAAGCAAGAACTTCTTTGAATATCATTTATTGTTCTTCTTACTCTAGATTAGGTATTTATTGCTTGATTAAATACCTAGACTCTACTTTATTGCATATTTATGAGTCTTGATAACATGATTGGGTTTGTATTTTGATAGCTTAATTGATTAGGTCATTTTTGCCTAAAAGCTAGGTCATAAATATTCATGTGTGATTTATTGATAACTAAGTTGATAGATTGTGTTTTAATCAACTAGTTAATGTTAATGAATATTTATGTGTGTTGTATTTTGATAGCTTGCATGATTAGGTGTTGTTTTCCTAAATAGCTAAGACTTGATTATTCTTAAGAGATTAATTGATAATTAGATTGATAGATTTGTGTTTATCAATCTAGTTAAGCTCTCTTGAATATTCAAGGTTGTTTGTTGACAATTAAGTTGTTGGAAATTTCTCTACAACTAATTGAGACCTCATGTGTGTACATGTAGGCATTATTTGATAACTAGGTTGTTGTGTTGCATTATCTACATCTAGTTAAGCATTGTATGTTTGGTCTAACATATATTGTGTTGAGCATTCATTGATTGTTCACTTAGACCTTATACTATTCATTGAGTCAAAGTCTTGTGGCTTCGGGGTGAAGTTGCACAAGCATTGAAGTCTTGCAACCAAGTTGTGGTTGGCAAGCATTGGTCAAGAATCCATTGTAAAAGGCCTGCGGGTAGAGTAGGAGGTGCTCACGCCAATAGTAGTGTATCAGTGGATATCACTAGGGATTGAACCAAGAGTGGTGAGTAGTAGTGTCCATAGCCTGAGGTTATCTAGAGTGAGAGTCCGAGTATCACTTGAGGGTGTAACATTTTACTCATATAGTGGATTTGAGGATCGTGTGTGGCTAGAAAGATAGCCCGTGGTTTTTCCCTTGTTGAAGGGTTTCCACGTAAAAATCAAGTGTCATTTATTATTCCGCACTTTACACTTGATTTTGTATGTTTGATTTAATTGGGTTATTTGTTTAATATTGACTAATCGAAAAATTGGTAATAATCGATTAATAACCCATTCACCCCCCCCCCCCCCCCCCTCTAGGTTGTTAGACACACGTTAAGAACTGTATTTTCAACCTCGACTAGTAACAGTTGTCTTCAACATCTCTAGACATCCATTGATAGAAGAGATGTTTGGGTTAGAATAAGAATGTTGAAATTCAGGACGAGCAATCGAGCAATTGACGTTGGGAGCTTCAGGTTGAGTTAAAAGAGCAAAAGTTTGCGAACTCCTTCTCAAGATAAACTCAATCCTATCAATGTTATCTTTGTCACTTATCTCAACGGCACGCATAAATAGCTCAACAAAACGGTGACGAGTAATAAGATCCATACCTGAATGTTCTGAGTAGACAAGAACGACGTGAATGCTTCTGTCGGTAAAGTTGAAGATCTGGTAAGAAGTGAGTAACTTTGAAAAAGATTTGAGCGGTAGAGAATTCTGAAGTGAAACTTGAGTAAGAAAGAAGTGGAAAAGCTAGAGTTGCAGTTTTGAAAGAGAAAAATTGCAAAGGAAGTCTGTGAAAGAGGGAAAATGAAAGGTTTTCAAAAATATATATTAGATGATGGCGTCATCCCACGTTTAGTGAGACACGTGTGAGAGTGTGGGCTGATGCACGAACTTCAAAATAACATGCCCACTAGTGACGTGATAGGCAACCCTTAGGGAACAAGAAATCCACCGCTGATTCCGTCATCATTTCACGTCATCTTGGGCAAATAGAATGCTTGTGGCCAAGAATAAATGCTTAGATGTTAGACATTAATGAGTATTAATAGACTACATGAAAAAATTAAAGGCAGCGTTAAACATATCTCATCGAACGAGTTCTCTTAGCAGAACGAGATGCTCAGATCAAATGTTTAAGGGAGTATTGTTATTAGTAAAATCTAGAAAGGTGACAGGTCAACATGCTTACCAGGATACACGGTAATCAAAGATGCCATGTTATTAGCCCACTAGTGACGTGATAGGCAACCCTTAGGGAACAAGAAATCCACCGCTGATTCCGTCATCATTTCACGTCATCTTGGGCAAATAGAATGCTTGTGGCCAAGAATATATGCTTAGATGTTAGACATTAATGAGTATTGATAGACTACATGAAAAAATTAAAGGCAGCGTTAAACATATCTCATCGAACGAGTTCTCTTAGCTGAACGAGATGCTCAGATCAAATGTTTAAGGGGGTATTGTTATTAGTAAAATCTAGAAAGGTGACAGGTCAACATGCTTACCAGGATACACGGTAATCAAAGATGCCATGTCACCAAAAGATAATTAGACTAAACCAACCAGAGATAACCAAAAACAACCCCACAACACTCGGTCGGAGTTACCCAGATGGTCGGGCAGAAGTAACTCGATTAAGGTAGTCAGATCGATCGGGTGAAGGTAATCCGTTTGGATCATTGAGTTGGTCGGGCCAAGGCGCCCGGTCGGGGTCAAGTAACTGGTCAAGAAGAAAGAGGTTTGGTCGGGTTGGTAGACGGTCGGATGAGCGACATGTGGACAACGGTGAATTCAATACAGCTACGACTCATATACGCAGAGAAAGAGTCTTGTTCGAACAAGATGTCTAGAAGCCCACTCTGATAAGGAAACAAACTTCCATAAAGATATCAGAATCCAGATAAAGCAAGAGATCTAATAGGTTAAGAATATAAACAATGCGGACCATGAAAGAAGATTAAAAAGACTCCAACAAGTCAGAGTCTCATTAAACCACAACAACTTTCCTTACATGTATACCACGAATTAGGGTTCTATACACATATAAATTGACCTTAAGATAATATTGTAAGGGTTGCGAACTCAACAATACTTAAGATTGAGAGAGCTTGAGTGTGTAACTATTCTACTATAGTGGATTTTTCTTCTCCACATAAAATATGTGTTTGCATGCTCTTTTTCTCTTTTCTACTCACTGCATTATTAACAACTTAGGATAATTCGTTGGACGCGTGATCAACTTTTCATAATCCCAAAAATCACCGTCAACAGTTTTTTTAAAAAAAATTTGAAAGTTCCATCTCCAGATCCAGATAGATGGAGGAGAGAGCTCCATCTCCGATGAGGTGAAGCTCGCGAGCGATCTGCTCTGATAACCTCATGGTCTGTTCCACGATCTGCTTTTTTTTTTCTTGTTTCTTTTATTTATTGAATAAAGTGCAAACTGTTTTTTCTTTGGAATTATTTTGGTGTATGATTTGTGTTTTAGAATTCGATTTGTGTTTGGAATTGAAAGAATATGAAAAATATAGGTTTGTGAAGTTAGATAATGTTTTGATTGATAATATATGTTGAGTGCTGCAGTGGAGAATTTATGAAGATAGGTTTGTGAAGATTGGGTGGTCTGGTTAAAAAAAAAATTAATTTTTTTTAAATTTCTTTTTGTTTGTAATTTGATCTGCATGTGAAAAGATCAATCTGTTTATTTAAAAATAATTATATTTGTAATTACAAATTGTTTTAATTTCTTTTTCAATTTTTTTATTATTTTTATTTTTTTTAAATATATGCCTAACGAAAATACCCTTAATTTTGACAGTCAAACTTGGTCAATGGTTAAGTTTGACTAACGTTATGGGAAGTGAGTGTCAATTAATGATAAATTTGTTTCCATGTTTAAAAGAGCAAACCTCATGGGAGGTTGGTGTAATTACTTCTTTATTTTAATTTTATATTTTCTATTATCCATCCATTAGTTTTTTTTTTTTAAAAAAAATTAGAAAATAAATTTTATAAATTTTTGTTGTTAATTTATATTTATAAACCATCTTAATATTATTTATTTTTTAAACTCAATAAATCATTTTGACAAGGGTAAAATTGTACTTTTATATATAGTTAGAGTTGACCGTTAGTATTTTGATCAAATTGACTAAAGTGATGTGTTTTGAAAAACAAACAAGGGACTTAAATTGATAATAAGATAAAGATTTTTAAATAAGTGACATTTAACTAAAAAGTATGGACTTTAATGAAATTACTCATTTATTAATTTAATTTAGGGATCAGAGGTAGTTTAGTCTTTTAAAGGTAAAAGTTCGTCAACAGTTAAGTTTGACCTAATGGCAAGGGGTGTGAGTGTCAATTAATGATAAAGTTATTTCTAGGTGTAAGAGACCAAACTTCAGGGAGAATGGGAGATTGCGGTCAATTTGCTCTAAAATTTAATCATACAACCAGACAAATTCAAAATCATTAAATTGAAAATTTCAGATAGAATCATAGAACATCATGAGTACGATGTTTGTTAAGTTTTGCACAATGTATATTAGTTTCCGCAATCAAGACAATCCGTCTGGTGACTTAGGTCTACATGAA
Source organism: Dipteronia sinensis (assembly GCA_033220585.1). Lineage (NCBI taxonomy): Eukaryota > Viridiplantae > Streptophyta > Magnoliopsida > Sapindales > Sapindaceae > Dipteronia > Dipteronia sinensis. The sequence continues at coordinate 71,216,025 of CM065638.1, read as the reverse complement.
AGAGTGTGAATATCGGCAAGTAAAAAATACTCATTAAATGCATATCAACTATTAACAGAGATAGCAGCGTATCTCCCTTCTACAGTGGTAGTGAGGGGTTCAATTCTATCATACATATTTTATAAGTATGTGTGAGAAGTTTTCTTCCGATTTATAGTATTAGTTATCCGAATCGCGTATGTATTGTATAATCTTGACAGGTCTCGATAATCCGATTGTAATAGTTGTAACATGTAATACTTTAATAAAAAAAATGTACTCATTAAATAAAAAGTGAAAGATGAAAATTAGCCCAACGAACTTAATCCAATCAATCCGATGAGATAGATATAAATTAATTTCGAAACCCCATTTCGCCATTTTGTTTTTCCATTTGACATCACTACTTAAACCTATAATATCAAAATTTACTTCTCGTGTAATAATTATTTGTGTTCACACAACACCATCATATTTGTGGATTGTACTTATTAAATTATTAAGTGGTCACATCTAAGCCATCTAGGGATGGAAAATAAGACAAGGAAAATGCCAGTCGAAATAGTACGAAAAAGATGAGAAGTGTTAAAGCTTGAAAGCGATAGGAAGATTCCTAAACGAATGAGCTTGATCGATTTTACTTTGATATGTGTTGTTTTCTTTCTTTTCTTCCAATTGATGTGCCTTTTTTTCTTCTTTAATTTTTTTTTTTTTGAAAAAAATTAAAGGAATTTTAATAACAACCCTCAAAGTAATCCAAGAGCTGTAATTAAAAGGGTTGAAAATTTATATAGCACTTTTTAGGGAGTGATTTACGCAATTAGCACCGTTTTAATAACTCTAGTTTCAATAGCACTAAAAATGGGATTGGGACAAAAATACCCTTCCTCTCCTATTATTTTCTCAGAACAGTCCTCTTTTATTTTTTTTTATTTTTTTTTTCAAAATCTTCATTGATGGAGCTCGAGCTCCACCGATGATGACGTCGGCGACGTCATCATCGATGAGTTGATGGACAAAACCACCGGCAAAATGTCCGTCATGCTCCATCCGTTGTAACTGAAGTATCCATTTTCAATTTCGAGCTATGTGAAGAGAGAAACGAAGCCAAACTCGAATCGTCTCCGAACCTTCATCGTCATATATGCGACGATCCAGCGTGAATTCGATGAAACCGATGGCTCCAATGAACTCAGCGTCGTCCGATCTTCCAGATTCGACTACTTCCGGAGTCAACCGGTTGCCGTTGTCGAATTGTTAATTTGACCATTGATGAAGGTATGTTACCATCACGAGGAAGAAGAAAGACCAAAAAACAAATTTGTGTTTGGCCCCAGTAGGTCTCGAATTGACCCCAATAAGTCTCGAATTTCTAAAATAAGTCTCGAATTGACTCCAATAAGTCTCAGGTATTCATAAATAAGTCTCGACAACGTATAAATAAGTCTCGAAAACGCATAAGTCTCAAAATTTCGTGAGTAAGTCTCGAATAATCATAATAAGTCTAGGGGTATTCATGAATTAAGTCTCGAATAAGCATAATAAGTCTCGGGTATTCATAAATAAGTCTCGAAATTTAAAAAAAATATCAACATCGGCTACTGTTCATCTTCTCATATTCGACAAACCTAACCCTAAACCTACTAATTCAAGATTTAAACAAACCTCCATTCAGATTCAACAAACTCATCATTCACACCAAATTAATAACAAGCTCATAATAAAAACTAAATTGAAAACTCAAATTAAAAACCTAGATTTTTTTAAAGAAATAATTAAAAAAAAATTGGAGATATATTGGATCTCCCAAGTCCCAAATTCAAGTGGCGGTGATACTTATGCGTGGCGGAGTCAAGAGTTTTCAGTCAACGGTTAGATCAGAGGTAAAAGATAAATGGGAGGAGAGATTGTTTGAGACAATGGGAAGAGAGAGAGAGAGAGAGAGAGAGATGCAGAAAAATTAAAAGCCTTATAAAAATATATTAATAATAAGTGGGTGCATTTTCGTCAGCACACTCTTTTATGTGCTAATAAAACAAGACTTATTAAAATAATGATAGTTGCACAACTCAACTTTGAAAATGTCCTATTTGGAACAATTCCCTCTTAATTAAAACCTGTTTATTGTAAAATAATAAGGAGTTTCAAGAAAAAAAAAAGTATATATATCAGCACCATTATAAAAATTATTTTTAAAAGTTACTATTAAAATTTTAAACCTTTTTACCTTATACCCTTACAATTTTTTTTTTATAAAACTTACAAAATCTAAAGTTTATAATGTCATGAAAAAAAGTTGACGTCTCTAAGTCGTGAGCAATATGTTCATTTGATGGTGATGTAATACCCACTTACTTATTCACGTTTTTGAGCCCCTCATGACATAGTTTAACAGGTAGATGGATGAGTTTTGAGTTTGGATAAATGACTCTCAATCTAACGATTCGAATTATAATAATGATAAAAACTTTTAAAAAAATAATTAATCTAAATAAATAGATAAATAATATAAATAAAATAAAATAAAAATTCACGTGTTTTTGAAGAGGTCTTGTAGTTTTAGACACATGTGACTGTCTGTGAGAATGACTGGGCTAATCTTGTTCAAGTAAAACAAGACAGTTATGAATCTGAGTCTTGCGTTACTCCTACCAATCTGGCCCGGTCTACCCACCCATACACAAAATATTTTATTCTATCAAAATCCACATTAATTAAACACCTTTTCTAATATTTTAAAATTGGTCAAAATTAAATCTTTTTAAAAACTAATATATTAGAAATTTTAATTTCTTTATTGACAGGAGGCTGACATGGAAAATAAACATGTACGTTATATTCGTCTCTTCTTAGGATTATTTTGGTATTGTTATCGAAAAGTTAAAATCATATTATTTTATAATTTTGATATAAAATAAATTTTGGTAAAACTTTCAAAAGTGATTAATTGATAATCTGACAAATTTTGACAGTGATTTTGAAAAGGATATGAGGGGTTACTTTTTAAAAGTAATTATAAAATAATATATTTCAACATTTAATGTATATTTTATTATTATCTTTATAAAATTAAGTTAAAATCATGTATATACCTTATTTCATTTCAAAATTAAATATTCTATTTAAATATTGATTTGATTTATAAAATCTTATAAAAATATTTTTATTGTTTTTATGGAATTTTTTTCTAATTTAAATATTCTACTTAAATATTGATTAAATATATATAATTAATGAAAAAAAATGAAATAGGGTCTTAAACTCATTTATATTTTAGTTATTGTAACTAATTTCAGCACTTTTACAATAAAATTATCAAACATATATATATATATATATATATATATATATATACAGTTTTTGAGCTATATAGTAGTTTTAAAAATACAATTAATCAAATATCTGCGGATTAACTTCACGGCTGATTATTCATTCAGCACAGCTAACAGTGATTATTATAAAAGTTACGGTTATACCAAACTGGGCCTTAACCAACTGTTATACAAAATTTCTAAAACAAATTATTGAACATGGACTAAATTGTTTATTAACGGTGATAGAAAACAATTTATATATTCATAATTTTTAACAAATGATCATCTCAGTAGTCTCACAAGTAATTACGTTATCATATATATAATATAATATCATTTGCAAAGTAAAATCTGTTTAATTTGATTCATATTATTATGCATGCATGACAACAGCAACTGGTCAGAGAGAATATCGGTGAATGAGCAAGTGGTTATATTTTGTACACTTCTCAGCATTAAATTAGAAAACAGAAACATTTTCTTTGTGGCCTGGAAAAGTAATGGGCCAATCTCAATTATTGCATATAATAAATCCATACATTGAACTAAAGAAGCCATTCACTGATCAGCTAACTTCACTAGAGAACGAACCCGCCAAGTTTCCAAGTTGTTGTCAGTTTGGTTACACGTACGTGCATTATCACCAATTAATTAGCTGCCAATACTGCTCTCTATCTTATCACTTATCACTACTCTAGAGAGGAAATGGAAAAAGAAGATCGACAAGATTCGTTCAGCTCCATGATTTTTCCTTCGTTCTTCACTGCATATCAAAAGAATGATGAATTCTCACAGTATATTACATGACAAGACCAAACACTACATATACGGCCTAGATATTTACTCTTGTAAGTTATCGGTTGGAAAACTTCTTGTAAAATTCGTATTCTGAGACTCGAACCCTGACCATAAACGTGTAAAGAAATGTGCAGTCTCTAAAATATATTAATCAACACTTTTTCAGGTCTCTACAGCTCTACTCCATCTCGACAAATGGAACTTGGAAGTAAATGATCAGGGTATCACTATTGGGCTAAACGGGCCTATAGCCCAATACAAATGTCAGTCGTCCAGTGTGTAAATGTAGAGTGACAGTTCTGCAATTATAGTCCAAAGTGAAGAGCAAATAATTTTTTTTTTATGGTTTCTTTTTGGGGGTTTTTAATTAGTTTATTTTGAAGTTGTGTTAGTTTATTTGTAATTTTCATTTCAATTTCACTATTGTTACATGAATTTTTATTTTTTTAAAGCAAATAGGCATTGATTGATAGTTCTAGGGTTGCTTTGTATGCATTTTTTGTCTGTTGGTGCTGTTCTCGTCTGTTTTCTTTAGGAGGTATTCCTCTGTTTTGGCGGTCTATTGCCTCTGTTGTGTGGCTTGTTGCCTCTGTTTTCTTGCTGGTTTGTGTTTTTTTTGTCTTCGTGGCATTTTCCGCGCCCTTAATAGATTTCTCTGTTGAAAAAAAAATAGTTCTAGGTTTTATATAATGGTTCTAAAATGTGGGTTTGTTAACAATGAGTCATATTGTTGTGTTGAGTGTATATTTTGAATGTTGTTCTATTTTTGTTTCGGCAAATATTGAATATTACTGTGTTTATCTGAAATATTAATTATTTTGGGTGATTGTAGATTGATTTTAAGTTGACATTATATTGTATTTACATTTTTTTCAGTGAAAAAAATGGATTGTTTTGATGACGTGGTTATCAAAACAGCTGATAACATGCTGCATTTCAACTATGTTGATGCTGATGAAATTATTTTTATTATGTTCGTGAACTGGGCACACAATGATAAATATAACTGCAATACAAAACATCCTAATTTGTACAAAGTGAGTGTTCGGGTTCCCTAGAATGATGAAGAAATTGGGATCAACACAGAGAGTGAATTAGTGTCGACGTTTGAACAATTTGTATGTAGAGGTATGGAGAAAATTGAGCTTACTGTACTGTTACAACCAGTTGGAAATGAAGAGGAGGGTGTTAGGGTTGAGCAAAATATTACCATAAATCATAATATTGCAATTGAGGATCTTACTGTGACAGAGGAAAATATTGCAGCATATGAAAATGTGGAAGAGGAAATCAATACAACAAATATGACATTATTTGATGATAATGTGGTGGATTTTGGTGATGGAGAAGCTATTGATGCCAATGATATTATTGTAGATGAAATGTTTTCATATGTGGAAGTTGATGGAAATATTGAACTACTTGAAATTGAGGAAGATGTTGATGTTGAATCTGGTGGTGACAGTGATGGGTATTTGGAGGGATATCGGTCAAACAATGATGAACTTTTTGGCACAGAAGACGAAGATCCTAACCAAAGAACGGGTAGAGGATTAAATGGGAGTGAATTCAAATTATTGTCTGATGGTAAAATTCAATTGGTTGTAGGGCAAGTTTTTAACAATCAAGAACATTTCAAAGAATTTCTTCAAGAATACGTTATTCAATAGGGATTTAGAATGGATAGGGTAAAAAAATGAGAGAAAAAGGTTGATTTCAACTTGTGCATATCCTCGCTGCTCGTGGAGGATTCATGCTTCCCTCTTGGCTGATGAGGTTTCATTTCAAATTAAAACCTATGAAAAAAAAGCAACTTTGTCAGCGGGTGCTTAAAAATTTTGAGGCATCAACATCGTGGATTGTAAGAAAATTAGGGGACAAGATTAGGCGAAACCCAGGTATCCCTATTGATATGTTAGAGAATGAGTTGAGAACTAAATATCAAATGGAAGTACACAGGCACAGATTATATAGGGCAAAACAAGCAGCTTTAGGGAGTTTGAAAGAGGATCATGCAAGATGTTATGGTATGATGAGACAGTATGCACACATATTACTACAAAGAAACCTTGGTTCAATGGTATTAATGAGAACTATAATGCCAACCGGTATTAATTTATTTCAAAGATTATTTTTCAGCTTTGAGGCACATAAGTTGGGTTTTTTGAATGGTTGTAGACCTTTTATAGGGGTGGATGGATGTCACCTAAAGGGTCCTTATGAAGGGGTTTTATTATCTACAGTTTGTTTAGATGCAAACAACGGGATTTTTCAGCTTGCAGTAGTGATATGTGAGGGGAGAAATGCAGATAGTTGGGGTTGGTTTCTGAATACGTTGCATCATTTTATGGGCCATTAGATGACATGCCAATTACTTTTATGTCAGATAGACAAAAGGGTTTAGTGAATGCAATTAATATATATATTGGCCAAAAGCTAGTATTAGACATTGTGCTAGACATGTCTTTGCTAATTTCAAGAGTAAATATACAGGTCCACAACACAAAAAATTATTTTGGACTGCGTGTAGAAGCATAAATCTTTGGGATCACAATGAAGCAATGACTGCAATTAAAAAGTTGGATGTTAAAGCTTTTCAATGGTTTTCGGATATTGATACTAAAGTATGGTGTGCTCATGCATGGGACATTGAAGTAAAATGTGATCATGCAACCAATAATCTATCGGAAGCATTCAATAGTTGGATTGGAAAGCTAAGAAATCAACCTGTGTTGACCTTATTGGAAAACTTATGAAGAAAAGACATGAGGAGAATGCATAAAAGGAGAATAGAATGTACACGTTGGTCGACTGAGTTGCCTCATGTAGTGCACAGAACCTTGGAAAAGCTTAGGAGATCTATGCAAGTATTGTCCGCTAATGATTTTGAGTTTGAGATTCTTTATGAGTTTGGCAAGAAATGGGTTGTTGATTTTAGATACCATACTTATGGATGTGGTGCATGGCAACTTAGTGGTTTGCCATGTAAACATGCTATGGCTTCATTAAGCCACAAAAGGTATCATGATGGTAGCTCTGAACCAGCCCAATTTGTCCATGCCTTATTGAAAAACGATGCATACACACAGACATATCAACCTATAATTCATCCTATTCATGATCAGCGCACATGGCCTGAGATTCCAAATGATAAAATTTTGCATCTTATAATGAAAACAAAACTAGGGAAACCAAAGGTGAAGAGAAGGAGAGAGCAAGGTGAATCTGCCATTAGTAAAGTAGTTCGATGTACTGGATGTCGAGGCCTTGGGCATAATATAAGGTCTTGCAAAAAGAAATTTGTCCTTAGTTCTAAACCAAAATTGTTTAAGACAATTATATGTACATTTAACTATTTTCTCGTTGTTTACATTTTTGTAGGGGAGACATACAAACCCCGATGAACAAGAATTCTCATCTCAACCACAATATCAGCAACAATCCCAATCACTCAAGGATCGGGTATTTTTTTTTTGACAAATATTATTGAGTTGTATATCAAGCTTAATTTTATTGTTTGATATACATTCCGTCAATTTAGGTGTTAACATTGTTCATGCTTGCAGGTAGAGGCAATGAACAACATATTTGAATCTTGTCAGGATAAGCTTTGGAAGCACACAGTGACACAGATGAGAGACCCTTGTCATGCATTTGCTTTGGTATCATATATTTACTTATGTTGAAGCTTTATATCTATTCAGATATTTGTGAATTATGTTGAACTTTTAATTATTATGGAAGAATGTTGGTTACATTAATCTTTTACATAAATTGTTGCTTTTTATTTTATTTTTTTCTGTGACTTAGAGATCATGGTTTTTTTTTTCCAAATGTGAAATTATGATTCTTGTTTTTTGCATATGAAAATTTTCTATTCTTGAATTTGAATACTAATTTTTTAGTTTTAATTTGAATATTTGAGATAAGTGTTTTTCATTATTATTAAGTAAATATGTCATACTTTTAAGGGTAACATGACAATTACTACAATATGGACAATAGAAGGGTTCCATTGTCATTTCATCATTTTTGGACATTATTTGTGTAACTGTGTTAGTATACAATTACCATGAAGGTGTTTTTTACTGATTGTTCAAACCAGAGGATTTGATTTGGCATTAGGTTAAAAGTTGGGGGTTATTTGCGATTCTCCTTTTTTTAAGTATTATACGATCATATAAATTCGAGGTATTTTTGAAGAACGAGGACTCGAACCCGCAACCTTGTGGTACAAGTGTAAACACATAAAATGAATCATGAATGTTTTATTCGAAATATTAACCGACAAATAATCCATACAATAACACATGAAATGACAATCAGACAATGTCTTAACTAGTTAGTTATCTTTATTCAAAAGCCATTAACATGAATTCAGCTGATTGCTTTATTCTTTTACCGGCAACACTTTCGCACAAGTGATCACATGAAGAGTTAAGAGGAGCCTGCTGCATGTACAATTTAAAACCATAAAGATATTTCCAGACTATACAGTCTTAAAGAATTCATGTGGTTGAAGGTGATGGTCCGGTGGTAACTACAGCATTAGTTTCAAGTTCAAATCTCCCCTTCTCCAAGTCAAAAAAAATAAAATCAATGCCGGCATAACAAAATCTCGAGTATTTGGTCAAAGCTGCAGTGTTTAGTAGATTGATTATTAGATACAACTGAAAACATACAAGACATTGTTTTACTATTTTCATTATCAGATTTGTTTTGTATTTTGATTGAATATCAATATTAATTTATCAACGAAATAATTCTTTTTTGATTGCTTATAAATAGCCCAATCTATCCAGAGGAGCTACTCAAATAAGATACAATAATACAATTATCAAGGGCCGTTAAGAGGTTCTAACCAGGCCCATAGCTGAGTTTGCAACAAAATCTTTCTTCCAGCAATTTGTAGAGCAAAATTATAAAGATTGACGGTATTAATACCCATTAAAAACTGTATGCACACCGCTCTGGTAAATACATCCCATTAAAATTTTTAAAATACTCTAATCTGTAAGTAAACCCCACTTAATAACAAAAATACCCTTTCCTTATTTCTAATGTTTTATATTTTTGTAATTACACCCCACTCTTATACCTAATCAATTTTATTATTCTTTTAAAATATGTTAGGGTCTGTTTTGTAAGCGTTTTTCAGTGACTGTTTTCCGAAAATAAAAATAAAAATAAAAACAGTGTTTTTTTTGTTTTTCGAATTCTGAAAACTCGTCTGGTAGCATATACGGAAAACTGTATCCTGAAATTGAAAACAGTAAAAACGCGTCTGGTAGCTTCACTGAAAACTGAATTCTGAAAATGAAAACAGTAAAAACACTTATGGTAGAATAACTGAAAAATATCAAAAATTATAATTTTTCTTATATTTTTTCTATTGCAATTTTTAATTTGAATAAAAGGGAGTCAATAATTCATCCCAAATAATTATCAAATAACTCATAATTTAAAAATTGTTGTAAAAATAAAAAGAAAAATATAATAATGAATCAGAGAAGAAAATTGATTCACCGAATACATACATATATACATATACATATATATATATATATATATATATAATTTGAATAAAAGTTAGTCACTAGAACATTACACATGAAATTCAGTAAACTGAAGTTAAGTTAACAAAATCTGGAATTAAACGTGCTACCAGTGAACTCATATCTCCACATTTAGCAAACATACCAACAAGACTAGTTTCTACAAACTGATTAACACTAACTTCACTCTTGATAATCAATGCATGGTATCTTCTTCCCAGTTCAAGACATCTTTCATTGCTACAAAATTTTAAAACATCAATCACAAAACGCCTATCTAGTAAATTCCCTGAAGAAGAATATGTATGGGGCATCATTAGTACACACATCGTCACTGCAATCATCATGAGAAATACCATTACCTGTAAAATAACTATTTTTAACCACTCCCTTTTCAACATCAATCACATATCTAGCGTAGTTAATTGGAATCAATTGTTGAAACACCAATTCGTTTAGAACTTCTATCGAACAATGTATATACAACTTTTGAAGGAATAGGTTCACTAGTCATAGATGTCATTGGGAGGCTGAAATTTTTAAGCTTGAATGGGTCTTTTACACTGGAAGTGGAAGGAAAGGAAATTGAACAGGTGGTATTCAAACAAAGTTCAGTAAAATTTCAAGGAAAGGAAATTTTTAACTTCGCTGGATGACTAATAAGTAGACTCGGTAAAGAAGAAGAAGAAGAAGAAGAAGAAGCGGATCAGAGGTGAAGAAGAAGAAGAAGAAGCCGATCGGCGGCGAAGAAGAAGAAGAAAATGAGTCTGGAAGAAGATGAAGAAGAATAGTGACGGGAAGATGGAGAAAAGTAAGAAAAAAATGATTTTTTTTATAAAAAAAAATAAGTGAAAAAAAAAACGAAAAATGAAAAACAACTTTCAAATTTTTCACTTTTAACACTAATTGTGTTTTTCAATTTTTTTTGTTTTTCGAAAATAAAATGAAAAACGGTTAAACGAACGCGAATTAGAAATCGTTTTTGGTAAACAAAAACGAAAAAAAAAAACAGCTGCATGACGGGGCCTTATTTATTTCTTGTTTTTCAAAAAAATAATTTCCGGCTCTTAAATAAAGAAATGATACCAATTACCAAAATAAGTTGGGTTTTGAGCTAATTTATTTACAGTTGCTATACAAAAATAATAGAAAGAAGATGATGCAATATATATATATATATATATATATATATATATCCACATGAGTGATTGGGTGGTTCATATTATAATACATAAATTCATTAAATATATAATGAAGGTGAAGGAGAATAACAGAATCATTTTTTTAAGCTTTATAAATTAAGAAATAATAATAATAATAATAATAATAATAATAATAAGGCAATTGGCCAGAAAATATATATCTATGGTGTGTGCAGTGTGCCCTATAAATGGCAATACATATACAAAGCAACGCTTTATAGTATCGGTATGTATGTCATTGTATATGTTTCTACTGCCGGTGTATATAGAAAAAATATAGATGGGGAAAATCTACAGAAAAGTCAATATAAATTTTTTCTCTATTCTTTATTAGAGTAGTGTTGGTTATTGTATTGTTAATCGAGAAGACTAGCTTTCCGAGTTTATGATCGTCTAATGACCGGTATTGATTACAACCGTTAGACGATTCCAATTTGTATTCAAAAATAGTATGTAGAAGATAAGTTAGGGTTTGAAAAATAGAAAGGGTTTTAAAGGTTTAAGATATAAGAGACTCATTAATAATTTTTGGATGTATTTAATTACAAACTATTTAGTCATTTTAGTCATTTTAAAAAGAAACTAATTTAGAGTGTTTATACCGTTTTTGAAGAGTGCAAATATCGCTACTTAATTATAAATTACGATACAAATTTCTCAAGAAAAGTTGGATTTGTTTTGGGCCATAAGGCAATTACATATAAAGACCCAAGTAGATATCCCCATTATCACGAAGTTCCCCTAAAAAGTTTTAACTCTAAGATAACTTTCTAACTCTTTTCCATTAGAAACATTGATTTAATTAGGTTTTTCGTGTGGGATTCAACTCTATCTAGCTCCATATACAGAAATTATCAGGTTCAACTTTATAATATTGTATAATAGAATCTTGCACATTTGTATTTTGTCTGTAAATTGAACACTATTTTTAAAAATATTCAATTCATAACAAATTCTTAAAACCGAAAAACTATATGTATAGATCGTAAATCAGTAATGCATTCACTATAAAAATAATAATCAAATACACGAATAATTTACATGAAAAAATAAAAATAAATGTAAAATCATAAATAATGTATATCAATCGTACAATGTCAAACCCAAAAGCTGACTGCCTGATAAAATCTAATCCACCAACGGACAGAATAACGAACAAGTATCAGTCACGGTCAACAAAGCCAAAAATTTCACAGCAAAATAATATGTACAAATCCAACGGCCAGCAAGAGACTCATGCCCCACAATGAACCCGAAGAATAGGCACCACTGGTATCCCTCTGTTGAACGGACGGCGAAGTTGTACCGTTGAAATTTGGATTGCTACCATACAAGGTCTGGATGCCCTCTATATCATCACTCGCCAATTCAACTTTTCTCGTACCTGAAGAGATTGTAGGGAACATGATGGACTCTTCCACAGAGGAGTGCCCCAACCCCAACAAGTGTCCGATCTCGTGAACAGCAACTGACTCCAGATCGACGGCAGACATCGTCGTCAACGGATTGGTCACGCCTTCGATCACCCAGTTCTCGTCGTTGTCCAAGTGGAAGAACCCGCTCGGCGGCGAGAACGCGTGCGCTAGTGTCCCCAAAACCCCGTCAAACGGCTCTCCGTCGCCGTGGTCGCCGGAGGCGAACGCGATCCTGATGTCGGCCGTGCGGTAGGATTCCGACTGAGTGAAATTCAACTGCGTCACCGTCGACCACCGGCTGAAAGCGCGTCCGAAGACGGCCTTGACGTTGTCGGTCAACTGGTTATCCGGCAAAAACGCGTACGACAGCGTTCGCCTGTTCGACGGCCACCGTGGTCTGCCGGGGAAGAAGCTGTAGTGAGCGACGGAGTGGAAGAGAGAGGTGTTGTGAGACTCAGGGTGGCCGGAGTTCATGGTGGTAGTGCCGTTGACGATATCTGGATTTCCGCATCTGGGCCGTAAGATCTGTTGAATGGTTTTGTTGTCTAGCTGACCGGTGGGCTCCAGATTGAAATTCTTCTGATAAGTCTTGATCGCCGATTCTAGCATATCATCGAAAGCGTCCGTGAAGTTTAACGGCGATTCCGTTATGTAACCGAAGTTTTGGAAGTACTTCTTGACCCGGGCTAAGCCGTCGACTTTGTCACCGGCACGGCAACCGGCGTACTTATTAAACGCGTCCCACGCGCCGGCGGTCTGGTTGATGTTTTTCTGTATCCATGGAGGGATCGATGATATGTTGGGGAAAAAATGAGCTGAGCTTGGACTTGTTTGTGAAAGTGAAAACAACACTGAAATTAGAGTGAAGAAAACAAAATGGTGTCTCATTTTTTTTTGTTGATAAAAAACCTGAAGAGAGTGTTGTTGAATTTGAAGGAGAAGAAGATGAGAGGTGGGATTTGTAGAAGGAAATTGGGAGCCGGCAATTGTCTGACATTGGTGTTTTATCTTTGCATTATATGTATTGATTTTTTCGTCAAGAAAGTGGTGAGATAGCGTGTTGAAAATTGAAGCTTTTGAATTAGTCCGTGTAGACGACTGCGGTTGTTTACTTGCAAAAAACGAAATTCTAACGCTTCTTCTTTTCCTATCACATATATGCTCCTGTACTGTTTGACCTTTTAAACAATACACATATGATCTAGTGTTGGAACTTGGAAGCTTCTCACGGCACACCAACCACAAAAAAAAATCTGGTAATATTTGTACCCAAAAAAGAAATCAATATTGAAACAACTACTGTAATTGTTCGGAAAAAAAAAATACTGTAATGTAATTACTGTCCCGCCATTAACTAGTGCTAAACTTCTAATTTTGCATGCAGTGAAATCCAGAGTTAAAATGTCAAAATCTTGTATATCTTTTTAATCACTCTTGAAGGGATAGGTAATAAAGTGATAAAATCCCAATAATCTATTTGTTATTGCAGTTATTACTTTTTACCTTCTTTCTTTTAAAATTTATCATGACTACAATTCCAAAAACTCTTTTACCACCGCACCTAATATGATCGGATGATAAAGATAAGAGTAATACTTTACGATCAAAAAAATTAATCTAAAATCCAATTCAAATGATGTGGTAAATGAGTTGTCATCACCATACAAATCATTGGATGATGTTGTAAAAGATATGACAATAACAAATCACTTGTCACATTATTTTGGTTGATTTTTAGGTTAACTAACATTAATGTAAAGATAACTCATTCAACGGTCAATATATACATATTCAAATAACCTTACTTGTAAGTTGTATAAATAAATAAACAAAAAACTCTTTTACAAATTGAGATTATTTTTTATCAATATTAAAAGGGTATTTTGGTATTTTTAATGGTCAAACTTGGTTGACCAAATTTGACTAACAGTAACGATAGGAGATATGAGTGTCAATTAATAAATTTTTTATAAAAAAAAAGAGCATGACGCAGCGGTGTATGGCGAAAACAAGAATGATCACTTCGTCGAACCCTGAGGCACACTCAGATGAACCTTAACGTAGCGACCGGCAGTTACCCAAGCATGGACAGCCATGCAGGGGCCATCATTCCCTAATCTTCGTTAGAAAATGGTGCTCTCGAATCCTCAAAGAGCATGTCGAATCCACGACAGATAAATGTTCCAAAGGAACGATTTTATTAAATCAATCAAAAGGTTTAAAAAGTTACAATAATTGGAATTAATAATACTATTTATAATAAACTAATCCTAATACGACTTGAATACGATATTCTAAAAAAAAAGACTAAAACAGGAAAATATCAAAACTAATCAGAATCTGTTACAATTCATGACTCCTAATTTGACCGGAAAACAAAGATCAAATCTTACCTAAAAGGTAAATTTGATTTATTTCCAAAACCTAAATTTAATTCCTAATCAAACTAAAATAAATAAACTTGCTAAACAAGAAAAGACCCAAATTGAAAAAATAAGAAAAATAAAGAAATTGCCCAAATCCAGTGTGACCCGCTGGTGTCAGATTGCGGTCTGGACCGCGGTTCCTTCTTCTTTGTCCTACATCAGTCACCCCTTCTTAAAAAGAACTCGTCCTCGAGTTAGGTTGAAACATGCGGAAAGACAAGTAAACAAAGAAGAACCCTTATTCGTCTTGTGGGAGTGGTAAACCCCAACTGAAAAATCTCTCTGTAGTCCATCCCAGATCCACAATGGCACCAAAGCAAACGTCCAACGGAATGCAGAAAATGCTGCGGCTTGGACCGGTGGACACCTGTGGAGGTTTGGACGGTAGCAATTCCTAGTTGCTAGCTCTTCCCATCCCACATAGTATTCTCCTCCTCTTAAAAAAAAACTCATCCTCGAGTCTGGCAAGGTTTTGTATGGGTGGATAATACTTCAAATGTACCATCTTGTCAATTACTGGCTTGAACGAATATACTTCAGATGGCAACAACAATGTTGGATCTTCAAAATCCAAATAAAGAAAAACAATCCTCAAATTACCCCTAAAAAATTTGTGTGAATTTTCAAATCTGTCAAGAAGAAATTGTACGTCAATCTGGTTGAATATCCCACACAAGTTGTAACCTTTGGAAACTTTATCAATGGAAATCGATTTAGCTTCCAGTTTTGCTTGAGCCTCATCTAAAGTGCAATCAATATCAACGGTTGGATCGTAGTCTTCAACTTCTAAGATCCAAGGCTCGTCTTTAATTCCTTCGACAATTTCCACTTCATACGAAATATCTTCAACTGTATCTTATGCATGACAAAAATCTTCAAATTAATCATTTGGAAGATATTCCTCCCACATTACTTGTTACATAACAGGCCATGATTGGATCATATCCATTCCAAATCTTTTCCGATCCTTTTGAAAGTCCTCCCACCAAATTAATGCATCGTTTTCAAATAAATTTCTACAAATAAAACTTTCAGACTTTCTTCAGTTTTCTGATATTCAAAATATTCTTCAACTTCTTCCAACCAATTAATAAATTCTTCAGTTTTCATATGTGCAGAAAAAAATCGAAGTCTTGGTTGATAATCATTATAGCTCGAAAAATAATTATTGGAACCAAGAGAACCATTGAAACTCATTGAGAACCGAAATTAAAGTCTGAAAAAAAAACGTACCAAAAATTGAATCCTGAGAACTGCTTACAAAAAATAAATTGAAAGTGATGGATATGAATGGCGGCACGCAATTAATGGTGATGACGATTAGGGTACGTCTGAAACTCGTGAGGTTGATCTGAAATTTCTGGCACTGTTAGGCTGATCCACAATTTCTGCTGTATTTTCTTTTTCAATTTCGTTTCTTTCTTTTTTTCTCTTTTTTTTATGGGGAGATATGGAGGGTGAATATATGGCGTTTAGGAAGATAGTTGGTTGTGGTCTGTGGACGCTGAGCCTAGCACAGAGGTAGACTCGGTCGCTCTGATACCAATTGACGCAGCGGTGTATGGCGAAAACAAGAATGATCACTTCGTCAAACCCTGAGGCACACTCAGATGAACCTTAACGTAGCGACCTGTAGTTACCCAAGCATGGACCGCCATGCAGGGGCCATCATTCCCTAATCTTCGTTAGAAAATGGTGCTCTCGAATCCTCAAAGAGCATGTCGAATCCACGACAGATAAATGTTCCAAATGAACGATTTTATTAAAATCAATCAAAAGGTTTAAAAAGTTACTGTTGATGGTGATTTTCCGTCGTCACTATCAACGAACTTGTATCAAGTGAAAATAAGAACAGATAAGTATATTACCGCAAGAAAATAATAGATCAAGAGACAGAAATACGTGGTAAAAACTCCTTCTAACTGGAGAAAAATCCACGGGTTGTTGCTTGAGCAACAAAGTCAAATCCACTATGAAAAACTCAATTACAAAGTATTTCTCTCTGATTTCTCCTGCTTATTCACACCTCTCTCCGTTATGTTTCTTACAGGGGTATTTATACATGCTATTGCTAGGGTTTATGGTACTGCTAGGGTTTGGTGTTGTGATACCCGTATTTTGCCTGATTTCCTAGTTCTAATTGAAGTCTGTTTCTTTCTGGAGTTTATCTTGTTTCCTGTTTTGACTGAGTCCGAATCTGCATCGGATTCCTCGCCCTTAATCTGTGGGAAATCTGTTTCCCTTTCAGTTGAACTCTGATAGTCGTATTGTTGCTTATTGTGGAGTTGCTTGCTGCTGATTCTGTCCATATGCTTGTGAAGTACTCGCCTTCATTATCTGATCCCGAGCATGACCGAGTATGCCCGAGCCGATTCCTTCGATGCCCGAGCCGATTTCTTCGTCTGTGGTCGGGCTGCTTTGCTCTTTGCTGAGTAAATTCCCTTGGGGAATTTCTGTCCTTTAATGCTTGACTTTCCTCGACTTTGCTTACGTGGCTCCTTACTGTAATGACGTGTCCTTAATGATGATTTTACCTATAACAATACCCCCTTAAATATTTGAATCGAATGTATCCTGCTTACTCGGGATGAATATTTAACTCTTTCATGACTTGCTGTCGTTTATCGTCTTCTTCATCAAGGTCGAATTTCAAATTCTTCCTTCGTTTCGAAACATTAATGGCGTGTCTTAATTGCGCCCGCACGCGTTTGATTCTTTTCTTATTTGAAGATCTTTTGATGGTGACTGACTGTCTCTTCGACGGCTCGGTGCTTCTCTTTACTGCCACCTGTCTTCTTTTGTTTGGTCGTGGTGCGTGGCATTTATGAGACGCGACCCTTCTGTTCGTGCCCGTACATCTTACGTCATGATTCTTATCCCAATCTTTCCCGCTTCTCCTCACCTACCCTTTCTAGGGTTTCGTGTCTTGGGACCGGTTGAATACTTATATATAGAAGTATTGCTTCAGAGGGAAAATCCATATTCTCTTTCAAGTTTTTACCATTGCTTCCCAGATTTCTGCCATCGCTTCCCTGCCTGTAATCTCGTCCTGCGAGGATTTATTTCTTTCGGTTTCCAAACCTTTTCTCGACCTTCTCGAAGATCTTGCCGTACCTCGCGTCTCTTCAATCCTCTAAGGTTAGTTCTCATGGATCCCTCTGCTAGACATCGTCTTTTTACTGTTGCTATGATTGCCATTGAGTAAGGTGATACTTGTACTGTTACGGCTGTCCACAGGTTGCTTGGTGATCTGATTCCTGATCAGCCCCGATTTACAGACGCTGACGTCTCCGGACTCAACTTGTCTGGACTGCGTCGTGAAGTTCTATCAGCTTCTTCCAGTTCGTCACAGCCTGAGTCCTATCAGTCTGAGACCGATTCCAGTTCTTCTGCTGCTTGTGATAATTCTTGGCCGTGGAAAAGAATGGGGAAAAAACAAAGCAATCGTGACATCAACAAAGGTTCCTTTGTTCGGGAAATCCGAGTCGGGCCCCAGAGGGTAGTTGAAAAAGACATTGAGGTCGAGCATAGGGAGGCTCGTATCGTTTTCTCTCCCGAGAGAGTTTGCGCTTACGACGTTGAGCCAAATGTGGTCGGCCCCGAAGAAGTCATTAAATACACGAACCGTTTTGATCTGGACAGCGACACTATCTCATTAAACCCTGCTAACGGTCGGGCTGCGTGGAACCCCCCGCCTGGTCAAGTGGCGATTTACGGGGCGATGCTTTCTTGCGGGGTGACGCTTCCGCTTCAGTCCTTCATTACGTGGTTTTTGGCTGAAGCCCAACTCGCCCCTGCTCAACTAACTCCGAACAGCTATCGGATCTTGATGTGCATGTGGCACATGTGGCATAGGATGGGACGACCACCTCCGACTCCTCGGGAAATTAGGCACTTCTATTCTTTGAGGCCTCTAGGGAAGACTGGGATTTACTTCCTGCTTTTAACTCAGCCCGAGAGTTGGGTCCCCAAGGTCGTGATCGTGAAGAACAAGGTGATGCCGACGGCTGATGAGAAGATGAAAGGATTTGTTTGGGGCTTCCCCACCTCAAACAAGTTTAGGAAGAATAGTTGGTTCTTCGTGGGTGGAGACTGGGGACGGTCAATTTCTTTTGACATTGAGGGCGCTCAGACGACTCGCCGGGTGCCTCGGTACTTCTGCGCACCCCAGTGGAACCATATGACTTCGTCTTTTATGGATGAAGAACTCAAAACTTTGGCTCGGGCGGCCTTCCGTCCCGTGGAAAAGAGGGGCAGACCTTACCTCTTTGATGAGAAGAAGATGATAACAGCTCGCCTCTTCCCTCAACTTTCCGCACGCCGGCGTCGCTGTAAGTTCTCTATTTCTACCTCGCTATTTACATGCTTTATCTATCTGGCTTTCAGCTTCCTAAATTTTTTTTTTAAGTGTACGACATAGATGTAGTGTGCGATGCCTAAGCCCGCCGGATGAAAGGCATTGTGGAGGCAAGCCGGAGGGAAGTTAAACGTCAATAGGATGCGGGGATAGCCCCTCCTCAAGGTGGCTCCGATGGGAGTTCTTCCGAGGACATTCCCGAGGAGGGTGCTGGCGACGTGCCGAATTATATGCCTGAGGAAACTCAGGGATCAAGAGTTGGCCGTCCATGCAGCTGACGAAGGCGATCAAGTAGGTCCTTCGACAAAGGGGAAGGAGAAGGTTGGGGAGTCTTCCGAACCAGCTATCTTCTCCTGCGGAACTAGATTTCCTCGGCCTGCTGTAGTCGAGTCGAGTACCACTTCCCCGGATGCGGAAATTGCTAGGAAGCATCCGGACGTGACAGTTCCAGAGATTCTGATTTCTGCCGAACTGAACACTGCGCCGTCTGGAAGTGGTGTTGAAATGGGGCGTTCTGATCCAGATTTTGAGGACCCCACAGCAGACCTGAATACCCGTGGGAGGTAACCCAGAAAAAGAAAAGCCTCGTTCTCACCTGGCCATCCAGCCCCCAAGATTCCTCGAGTAGTTGCTTTCATCGAGTCGTCCTCAGATGAGGAGGGGGTAGCGAAGGCTGCTGAGAATGAGAGAACAATAGAGAACTCTCCTCCACGGGATCAGATGAGAGATGAACCTGGCATCCCCCTTAGTTCCCCTCAGGCAATACCTACTGCTGGGTTTCCCGAAGCTAATCGTGGCGATCCTAACCCTTCAACCCAGTCCAGGGTACCTACCCCCGAGGCCATGTTGAAGGCTATGGCTTCGGGCCAAGCATATATAGGGGAGGATCGTTGGAGGGTTCTCAGGGTCGGTTCGTTATCTGATCGGCTCTGCCATTTCTTCAACAGCGCTTCTTATGTGAGTAACTCTTAGACTTTCATATTTATCTCTTTTATTGCTACTTCATTTTTGTCACTTGTTATTGGCTCGTTGCAGATGATAGCCGAGATGACTGAAGTCTGCCAGACTAGTGATGGTCAGACGGAGAAAATAAGGAGGCTTGAAGCCCAGTTGAAAGAGGGTGAAGATCGCCGTGCTCGGGCCGAACTGGCTTGTCAGGAGGGGACCAGGTCGGGTCAGGTGCTTCTGGACCAGTGCTTAGCGCGTCAACTAGAGGCTGAACAGAAAGCATCTTTCACTTCTGAAGAGGTCTAAACCTTAAAAGACCAGTTGTTATCTACTCAGGAGGCTCTACTCCAGGCCAAGCAGACAGCTGAAGATGCAAAATCCTCCTACGAGCGCTGGATTCAGGACTTAGAACGTCAAGCCTTGACGGTCAAGTCCCTGTCGAAGGAAGCTAGGCTGGAGTTGGAGATTCAGGGGGTCGATCGCTTCAAAAGATCTCCAGCCTATGATGCTTTACTTCTCCAGGAATTTCAGAGGGGAATGGTCTCGGCCGGAGAATTTTTCAAGAAGAAGAACAGAGCAACTGATCGGGCCAGGGCCAACTGGAACCTCTCGGTCAAAAAGCATGTGGATGCTTCTCTGGAATCTCTTCGGCTCCAGATGAAGACGTGGCGAGCATATTGCAGAAGTAAGGGAAAAGAGCCACATCCCATGCACATGGAAGTTCCCACTGCTGATTCCTTCTCAACTTTCCATGCTTGTGAGAAAGTGGGGATCGACGGTGAGGCTTCTGACGTTGGGCTTGTTCCCGGGGTAGATTATAACGCTTGGATAGATGACGACGCCTCGGAAGATGTGATTGTCTGGCCTTCTGATGACAGCCTCCTGACTGAGTACGTGATGGAACCGGACCTGAGCATTGGTGGAAGTAGTTCTCAACCGCCGGCATCTTCTTGATTAATTTCCTTTCTTTTTCTTTTTTGTAACAATTGTTTTTTGTAACAACCGTTGTATATTCTTTCGCTCATGTATAGAAATCGATTCACTATTCTGCCTGTCCAGTTCCCTATACTCGGCTCATAGATCTTAAGAATTTTCGGAACTCTTAATTTCAACCAAGTACTTGGCGACTACCAAAGTTACCCGAGTATCTTATTCAACTGGCAACTCATTTATTAAGCCGAGTATCTCATTAAACTGGCTGTTGATTTATTGGACCAAGTATCTTATTTAACTGGCAATTTTCCTTTTAAAGCCGGGTATCTTATTTAACTGGCAACTTTCCTTTTAAAGCCGAGTATCTTATTTAACTGGCAACTTTTTTAAGCCGAGTATCTTATTTAACTGGCAATTAATTTCTCCGATCTTGTGAAGATCGTTTTACCCTGACATTTCGTTGAGGCTCATCACAACCATACGTCAAGGTCCTTACACAAGTCACCTAGGACGACTCCCGGTTTTGTCTGTGCAAGGTTTCGTCGAATTGTTGGTGGTTATGTTGTCCAGCCAACACGACTGCGCATCTTGCCAGTCTTCCTGGCGGCGCTCCGAGCAGTTTTCCAGTTATCCTGGTGCCTCGGGTTTGCCTTTTGGTTAAGAAGTGCGTTTGCACTGCTTAAACCAGGCGGGCGTGCTATTCCAGCTTCTCAGCCCTTCAAGAACTACTTGTCCGCTCTCCCGCGGCCTCGTAGCGCATGATTATTTTTGAACGAGATTTACTCGGATCGGTTTGTTTTAGGTGACTAAATTTAGTCTGCTTGTTTTCGGACGAGGTGGCCACTGTTGTTTTTGCCTTATTTGAACATTTTTTATCGTGGATTTCATCGTCTTCAGTGAATAACCTCTTTATTAGCAAACGAACCTTATTAGATAACAATAAGAATTAGAAACCTCTTAACATGACTATAATTTAGTTAAAGCAAAGCTAAAATAACATTAAACATGAATGAGCTTGTCAGGGGTAGAAAATCTTGAGATACTGAGCGTTGCATGGTCGGGGCACTAAGCTGCCTTCTGGGTGAGCTATCAGGTAGGCTCCGTGCCCTGCAACTCCCTTGATGATATACGGGCCTTCCCATTTGTCAGCGAGAGATCCTGCCGACTTGTCCTTAGTGTTCGGGGACACCCTTCTTAGCACTAAATCTCCGAGCTGGAATCTACGCACATGAACATGGGAATTATAGTACCTTGCAGCCCTCTGCTGATACGCTGAATTTCTCACTTGAGCTGCGTCCCTGATTTCTTCAAGCTCGTCTAGGTTTCGCTGTAACATGTTGACGCTGTGCTCGGGGCTGTATAGTTGCACCATAGGTGACGTAAAGGTTGTTTCCGCCGGTATTACAGCCTCTGTTCCGAATGCTAGTGCAAAAAGGGTCTCCCCTGTAGATGACCTGATAGTCGTTCGGTATGCCCATAGTACCTCTGGTAGTTTGTCTGCCCAACTGCCTTTTTTTGCTTCCAACTTTGCTTTCAGTGTGTGCTTGATCACTTTGTTCACGGCTTCAGTTTGGCCATTGGTTTGAGAATGTGCAGGTGACGCATAGTAGTTTGCAATCTTGTACTCCTCGCACATTTCCCTGAACTTGCTGTTGTCGAACTGGGTTCCGTTATCCGTTATAATAATGCTCGGGATTCCGAACCTATATATGATGTTCTTCCTGACAAAGCTAGTGGTGTTCGCCTCCGTGATGTGTACCAATGCATCTGCTTCTGCCCACTTGGTAAAGTAGTCTACTGCCACAATTGCGTATTTTGCTCCTCCCCTTGTTCCTGTGGGCATTGGACCAATCAGGTCGAGGCCCCACATGGCAAAAGGCCAAGGAGAAGTTAAGCTTCTGAGTAACTCTGGGGGTTGCCGAATGTCGTTTGCTATTCTTTGACATGTCTTGCAGCTTTCCACGAATCGTTGTGCTTCAGCAAATAAAGTCGGCCAATAAAAACCTTGCCGAAGCACCTTGTGTGCTAGACTCTTACCCCCAGTGTGGTTTCCACACACCCCACTGTGAACATCTTTCAGAATCTTGTAGGTTTCTTCTCCGGCAACACATCTTTGTAACACCTTTGAGAATCCTCTTCTGTATAGTTCTCCCCTTAGAATTGTGTACCGAGTTGACCTGTACCTGATGCGTTTTGCCTCCACAGCATCCTCCGGTAATATGTTTCCCTCCAAATACTCTCTAAGCTGGGTCGTCCAATCACTTGGACCTGACCGGATTTCTGACACCATGAGCTCTTCAGATTCTTCCGTACTTGGTTTGGTCAAGTGCGCCACAGGTATTGCTTTCGACCTAATACTCGTGGTGGCCGAGGCTAATTTAGACAAAGCATCTGCTTTTTGGTTCTCCTCCCGAGGGATTTGAAGGATCCTGTATGTCTTAAACTTTTTAAGCAAGCTCTTTGCAATGTCTAAATAAGCTATCATATGCTCCTCCCTCGCCTGGTATTCATCCAGCACCTAGTTAACCACAACCTGGGAATCGCTGTATACCGCCAACTCATCTGCCCCCAATGCTATGCAAACTCTCAAACCAGCCAACAAAGCTTCATACTCTGCTTGGTTATTAGTTGCTTTGAAGTCGAACCTCATGGCGCATTCCACAGCATCCCCTTCTGGTGTTGTTATGACTATTCCGGCCCCAATGCCATAGGTGTTCGATGATCCATCCACATGCAACTTCCATTGGAACTTACTCACTTGTTCGCCTTCTATCATCCTTTGTACTTCCATATCTGGCTCGGTGAACTCTGCTATGAAGTCAGACACTGCTTGTCCCTTAACTGCAGCTTTTGGGGTATATTTGATGTCAAATTCACTTAACTCAACCGCCCACTTAGTCAGTCTTCCCGACAGTTCTGGCTTTTGCAGGATGAGTTTCAAGCTGGCAGTCAGGTGTACACCTCTATTGCATGCGCTTGGAAGTATAGCCTTAGTTTTCTGGCTGCCGTGACCAAGGCGAGTGCAACCTTTTCGGCCGGTGAGTATCTAGTTTCTGCTGGCAGCAACGCGTTGCTGGTATAATATACCGGTTTTTACACTCCTTCCTCCATCCGAATCAACATTGAACTTGTCGCTACCTCTGTGACTGAGAGGTACAAGTACAACGTCTCCCCAACCACCGGCTTTGAGAGGATGGGTGCTCGCCCTAAATACTCTTTCAATTTCTGAAAGGCAGCTTCGCATTCTTCACTCCATTCAAGGCCTTTTCCTTTCTTTATTGCTCTGAAGAATGGGGCGCATTTGTCTGTCGACTTTGCTATGAATCGGTTAAGTGACGCAAGACATCCCGTTAGCCTCTGTACATCCCTCAGCGTCCTCGGCGAAGCCATATCTTCCAACGCTTTGATCTTCTCGGGGTTCACCTCAATCCCTCTTTGATGTACCTGAAAACCAAGAAATCTCCCTGGTGGCACTCCGAACACACATTTGCTCGGGTTAAGCTTCATTTTATATCTCCTCAGCACTTCGAAGGTCTCCCTTAAGTCTTCTGAATGCCTCTCCGCTATGACACTTTTGGTCAACATATCATCCACATAAACTTCCATGTTCCTCCCGATTTGCCGGGCGAAAATCCTGTTCACCAGTCTCTGGTAGGTTGCCCCAGCGTTCTTCAGCCCGAAAGGCATCACCTTATAGCAGTACAAACCCTGATCTGTGGTGAAGGCCGTCATTTCTTCATCTGCTTTATTCATTCTGATCTGATTGTATCCTGAATAAGCATCCATGAAGCTTAACAATTCGTGCCCAGCTGTTGCATCCACCAGTTGGTCTATTCTCGGCAATGGGAAGCTATCTTTTGGGCAGACTTTATTTAAATCGGTGAAGTCTACACACATCCTCCACTGATTATTCTTCTTCTTGACCAGTACCACATTGGCCACCCATTCTGGGTATTTGACCTCCCTTATCTATCCTGCAGAAAGCAACTTGCCTACTTCATTCTTAATGGCCATACTCTCTCTGGATTGAACAGCCGTCTTTTTTGCACTACCGGGCGGAACTTTGGATTGATGGAGAGGCAATGTGATATCACTTTTGGATCTATCCCGGGCATATCTTCGTGGCTCCAAGCAAAAACATCCTTGTAATCTCTTAGTAATGAGACAAGTTAGGGCTTTTATACATTCACTCAAGTTTGCCCCGACTTTCACCGTCCTGCCTGGATCTTCTGGGTCCAATGCTACCTCCTCGGTAGGCTCATCTTTCTTAGCTTCGGGCTCCTCTCTGGGATCCAATTCAAAATCTTTCGGTACTTCTGACTCTTCAGTCTCATCAGTTTTCAGCTTGGTTGTCACATTGTATACCTGGTTTACTTCTCTGTCCTTGTATACTGACAAATTTGCCCTTCGAGCCATTTCTTGTGATCCTTTGACCACTCCAACCCCAAACTCCGTTGGGAACTTCATCATTAAGACATAAGTCGCTGTCACCGTCTTAGCTTTATTCAGGAATGGTCGGCCCAATAGGGCATTGTATGGCCAATTTTCTGTGTCGACGACTACGAAGTCGAGTAACACTGTCTTTTGGCAAGGAGCCTTCCCAATTTTCACCGGTAATTTCACTGTGCCGAGCGACCTTACCTCCACCCCGCCAAATCCTCTAAGAGGTGTAGGAAAAGGCTGCAGGTCTTTCCTGTCCAGCCACAGCTGGTCATAAACTTCTGCACTCAAAATATCCGCTGAGCTTCCATTGTCGATCAAAACCTGATGGACCTCCCTATGGCCAATACGTGCACTGATTACCAGTGCATCGTTCGGTCTTACATCTACTCCATGTGAGTCAGCCTCTGTGAATATGATGGGATCTCAGCCTTCCTTGATCCTTTTTGGGTCGGGTTCAATAGAGTTGACATCTAGATTTCTCCTAGCCTCCATGGCTTCCCGAATTTCCTGGGTCCTCTCCCTATTGCTTTTGCCCGTTGATGGTCCACCAAAAATCGTGTTGATCGCTCCTTCATCCTCAGCTTTCTTGGGGCTAGGTTTTCTTGCCCGACCATCCTGTCGGTTATCTCTCTGTCCATCTACCTTGTCGGTTTTCCTCAGGACGATATCTTTCAAGTGTCCTTCCCTGATGAGGGTCTCGATGTGATCCCTAAGTTGAAAACACTTGGAAGTTTCGTGGCCATTATCCTTATGGAACCTGCAATACTTGGTGGTGTCCCTTCTGGCATAGGACGACTGCCTAGGAGGTTCTTTAGACATGTTCTTCTCTTCCAGAATCGCCAGAATTTCCTCTTGATCCTTCCTCAGTGGGGTATAGTTTGTATATCTGCCTTGGAACTTCTGCCGCGGCTGATCTGTCTTCGGATCATATGCCCGACGACCATCCCGACTATCCCCTATCTTATTCTTTTGTTTATCACCTTTCGCATAGGGCGTCTTCGCTTGGTCTTTGGCTTTAGACCCTTCCGGGCGTCCGCCATGCACGAAGTATCCTCCTGTGGCAATTTCTTCTTCCTCTGCCAAGGCATAGTCTCCAGTCATATCCATCATGTCAGCGTAACTGGTTAGACGGGCTCTTCTCAGGTCAAATGATAGCTGACCATTCTGGAGATTATTGATGAATGCTGCAATTATAGCCTCGTCGTTTGCACTTCCAATCTCAGACATTTCTTGACCGAATCTTCCCAAGTACTTCTTAAGTGACTCATCCTTTCCTTGCTTAAGTTGAGACAAGTGGGCCACTAATTCTTTCTGTGCACATTCCCGAGGAACTGCCTTGAGAAAGCCTTACTCAGCTCGCTGAAGTTACCTATGCTGGCCGTTAGTAACCTGCCGAACCACCTAGAGCCCAAATCCCTAAGAGTTTGAGGGAAATTTAAGCATAGTAGGGCATCATTGTAAACATATTGGGTCATGGCACTCTTGTATCTTCTGACATGTTCCTTAGGATCCATGTCCTTTTTGAATTGCTCTACATGTGGCATTCTAAACCTCTCCGGGAATGGTGTCCTCAGGATCCTATTGGTGAAAGGGCTCCCAGACTCATCATCTGACAACTCGTTACGCCCATATCGCCTGACTAACGCATCCATTTGTCGGCGGTTGTTTTCCACTTCCCGGGTCAAACTCTGTATGAGTATATCTCTGTCTCCCTCCGGCTCCCCGACAGCATTGAAATTCTGACTTATAGTCAGTTTTTGGCCTCTTTCTTCCAAATTCGATTCTCTTTGATCCCGATTTAAACCGTGCAGCCGAACTGTGCCCATTTGGCTCTTGTGATGATAATTCTGCTCACTCTCTCCCGAGGACGACGATCGATCTCTCCGATGAGTACGCCTCCTTGGACGGTCTCTATCCCTAGCCGTTTGGTCATGACCATACCTTCTGTCCGAGTCATTCTCCTCTCTACGTTCTCCGCTTCCCTTGGTTGGCCTTTCAGAAAAAATCGCCGGCCTGTCAATCGGATCACGGCTTGCCTTTACGGGTGCATCAGGCGTTGGTATCACCACTATGGAGCTCAACCTCGTTGCTTGATGATTTGGAGCAGAAAGATTGTGAGGTGACATCAAACCTTCTGTGGTGGAGAGATCAATCACTTGCCTTGCAGCGTCTGATATAAGTTGCTGCAAGGAAGTGCGGAATCGTTGCGCAATCTCTTCGTTAGTTGGAGGAAAACGCTGAATGCCAGCCAGGGCAGTTGACTGATCTGCCGTTGCCAAGGTTACCTCTGCAGTGTTAAGGGTGGCATCATCCTCCAATTCATTGATTGGCAATCCTTGACTGTACCTGGAATCGCTACCATCTCCTTCGCCAGCCATTGTCACAAGTTTTGCTTGATAGCCCTTCCTTCTAGCGCCAATTGTTGATGGTGATTTTTCGTCGTCACTATCAACGAACTTGTATGAAGTGAAAATAAGAACAGATAAGTATAATACCGCAAGAAAATAATAGATCAAGAGACAGAAATACGTGGTAAAAACTCCTTCTAACTGGAGAAAAATCCACGGGTTGTTGCTTGAGCAACAAAGTCAAATCCACTATGAAAAACTCAATTACAAAGTATTTCTCTCTGATTTCTCCTGCTTATTCACACCTCTCTCCGTTATGTTTCTTACAGGGGTATTTATACATGCTATTGCTAGGGTTTATGGTACTGCTAGGGTTTGGTGTTGTGATACCCGTATTTTGCGTGATTTCCTAGTTCTAATTGAAGTCTGTTTCTTTCTGGAGTTTATCCTGTTTCCTGTTTTGACTGAGTCCGAATCTGCATCGGATTCCTCACCCTTAATCTGCGGGAAATCTGTTTGCCTTTCAGTTGAACTCTGATAGTCGTATCGTTGCTTATTGTGGAGTTGCTTGCTGCTGATTCTGTCCATATGCTTGTGAAGTACTCGCCTTCATTATCTGATCCCGAGCATGACCGAGTATGCCAGAGCCGATTCCTTCGATGCCCGAGCCCATTTCTTCGTCTGTGGTCGGGCTGCTTTGCTCTTTGCTGAGTAAATTCCCTTGGGAAATTTCTGCCCTTTAATGCTTGACTTTCCTTGACTTTGCTTACGTGGCTCCTTACTGTAATGATGTGTCCTTAATGATGATTTTTACCTATAACAGTTACAATAATTGGAATTAATAATACTATTTATAATAAACTAATCCTAATACGACTTGAATACGATATTCCAAAAAAAAAACTAAAACAGGAAAATATCAAAACTAATCAGAATCTGTTACAATTCATGACTCCTAACTTAACCAGAAAACAAAGATCAAATCTTACCTAAAAGGTAAATTTGATTTATTTCCAAAACCTAAATTTAATTCCTAATCAAACTAAAATAAAAAAACTTGCTAAACAAGAAAATACCCAAATTGAAAAAATAAGAAAATAAAGAAATTGCCCAAATCTAGTGTGACCCGCTGGTGTCAGATCGCGGTCTGGACCGCAGTTCCTTCTTCTTTGTCCTACATCAGAGCAAACCTCCAAAGTGTTTGGTACAATTTGCTCATTTGGAATTTAATGAACAAATATTAAATGATATTGACAAAACCAAGTACTCAAACCATAATCGGAAAGACCGGGCCACTTGGATCTTGGTTTCACCTATTGAGATTAGGATTTAGAGACGCGCATTTTCCCCCAAAAACCTCAAATTCTCATCCTCATTTCTGATTTAAAAAACCCCTAAATGGGGAAATGAGAGACGAATTTCATCCCCAAATCGAATCTCTTTTCCACCAAAACTTTTTTTTTTAATAATTTGTATATTTCCCATTTTCCAACTTTCACAATTTAAACACTAACTATAAATACGTCATTGATTCTAAAACTTAAAACCTAAACATGAATACCTAATTAAAAAGTAAAAAATAAATGTGTTGGATTTTGTTTTTAAGAACCACAATTAGGGAGGGCACATGATGAAAACACAAAATTTACTATAAAAGGAAAGTCAACCATGTCATTTATTGTCTTGTTTCAATAAATACAGTAGTTGAGTTTCCTATAAAAGATACTTTTATGTTTTTATCCTGTGTGTTATAAGGACATATGTTAAATGTTTTCTATATTGTATATATGTATTTAAGTGTATATTTAAATTCCAGTAAAAAAAGAAAGACAAATGTATATATATATATATATATATATATATATATATTTAATTTAAATGTATTTTAAAATTTAATTGAATGGTAAAATTTAAGTCAATGTCCTAAAACTCAATTATATGGTAAAATAATTTGTATCTTTAGTGGTTTGATAATTTTTTTTAAGAAAAAAAAATGAAACATGTCATTTCAGGTTGGGTATAGGGCATTCATTGTCATTATTGGGTAGGGTATGAGACGGAAAACGAAAACCTGTTCTGAATATGGGTCAAGTTTGGGGCAACTCATGGAAATTTGGTTTCGGGTATGGAGCACCTATGATCTAATCTAATCCAACATGTTGTCATCCTTACGTACAACTAGCAAAAATTGGATTTTTATATATTGAGCCATTATTAGGAGAAAATCTTGAATGCACCTGGTACACTAGCCCAACGGTGCACCAAATCACTTAATAATTGACATGTGTCAACTTTCGAATTAAATATACTAGTGTATCAACCCATACGATGCATAGACTTATTTTATTGGGTCGTATAGTTATAACATATACGATAATAAGACAAAAATATAATAGATCAATTCGAACCCCGTAAAATTTAATATTTAAAATAAATATTAAATGAAGAAGCAAAAGTATAACATGACATGCACATATGTGTGAGTGGATATATGTAAAAAAATATAAATAAGTAAATGCATGTTTAGTGTGTTTTGAAGATGAACATGATGTGTTTTTGGGAGCCAAAGAAGTAATACCCTAATAATTATATAATAAAACTAACCAAATATAACTAATTAATTAATTAATCAATGTCTTTTAAAATTATTAAGGAAATTAATTTATTAGTTTTTTTTTATTAATTATCGTTAATTAATTATCAAAAATGTTTTTTAAACTGATCATTTTTTAGAAACCATCCAAAAACAATATACCAGGTTTAGTCGGGTTTTCTTGAAGGACAAATAATTATGTGGGAATAATTATCATAAATTTGTCAAAAAAATGGAAATAATTATTACAAAAACTCTCCTAATCATCCAACACACCAGTCTCTCATCATCCTTCAAAAATTAATCTCATTTTTTCTGTCTTTTCAAAGATACTACCTTTGAAAATATTTGCAAACACAACCCACCACATTCAAAATCATGATTTCTTCTTCTCAATAAATATAATCTCAACATATATATAAAGATTGAAGAAACAAACCATCAACGTATGAAGAAACCATACAAGGTGAATGGTGGGAAATAACCATACCTCACTTATATTGTCTAACAACAACAACTTTATAGCGTATATAATTATCATTCATTCCAGAATCCAGATTACATCAAAATATACAATTTGAATTTAATACTACAAATTTTTTGTACTACATATTTTTATGCTTACACTACATAAGCATCATGGAGTGCTATTTTTTTAGACTACGAATTTCATCAGAATTAGATGACAATACAAAAATCTTACACTTGACATGTTAGGGGTCATTTGTTTTTTTGTCTGAAAACTAAATGGTCTTAAATTTTTCTAAAGACTAAATATGAATTAAAATTTGAACTTGAATGACATGTTTTTTTTTCATCACATCTGAATGTATTGTCAACACGTTTGTTTTTTAAAAGTAAAATTGTTTGAAAATAAGTAATTTTACATTTATACGGATGTTAAACTATTATACATTTAATATGGAATAAAAATAATCCAAAAATAATAATTATATATGAACACATATGATCATGATCTTCTTTTTCTTCAATTACAAACAAACATCATTTTTACTAAGAAAATAGAAGGGTTTTTAAAAATAAAATGGGCCATAAGAAAACTCACACGAAATACTCTAAAAAATAATATATAAATACATCACCATAATATCATAATAAAATATTGATATTAAACATCAATATAATAAGTGATTATGGTTCTTTTTTATTTTTAAAACTATTTAAAATAAACAATATATTAAAATAAAGATTTTTATACCATATATAATTATGGTGAAATTGGAAATATGTTATATATGAGGGAAAGTATTAGAAGAAAAGATTTTGGATTGCATTTAATGCAATTTAGTGATTTGCAATTAAGTGAAAAGTCATGATTTTTTACTTTTTATTTTAAGTTGTTTCTTTGGTATTTTTAAGTTGTTTCACCACTTAAAAAAACAAACAAAACAACTTAATAATTATAATTCAGACCCATTAAGTTTTAAGTGGAAAAAACAAACGACCCCTTGCTTTCAAAGACATTCTTGCAAATATCTAATTGAATATGTCACATACAAGAAACCATTTATACATTCAGATAATTAGTCAAAGAAAATAAATAATAATAATAATAAAAACTGCAGATTTTCATGCTTACCAATTCGATAAAATTATGAAAAGATTAATACATCAAAAATATTTCACGTCGGTTTCGGTTTCAGTTTCGGCTTTGTAATAGGATATCATTTTTATAAGCAAAAATTAGGGTGAATGTCAAAAGATGCAGATATTATTAAATTACATTTAAGAAGATCTAGGAGTTATTCTTTGATCTTCTCAATCGTTTTTCAAAAATATTAAATCATCCGCCCATTAAAAGCCATACATATGAATAAAAAGAGAATTTGAATGATTTTTAAACTGATTCTAGAATTCTACAAGATTAATAGGAAGATTAATGTCAGGATTTAATTGTAATTGAAATGAATATTAATGCATGGAATATTATTCCGGTTTTTGAGCTTATTGTAGATGGTTAATTGGAATATTAATCACATGATTTAACTTTAATTGAAATGGATTTAATTTCCAAACCCTATGAAAATAGAAGTCAAATCTAACCATTAATTCCAAAGCTCCCTCACGAACACATTATGATTTTATTATATTATATATATATAATAATAATAATAATAAAGGTATAGTATTAATTAGAATAACACACGTAAACTTTTGGTTAAAACTATGATTATATATGATTAAATTAGAATATGAAGGCATTTGTTTTTTAAGACAAAAAGAAAACAAAAGCAAGTATAAAACAAAAACATTAAAATAAATACATTTTTTATTACCACATGGCGGCTTCTAATGGTGGCAAAATGGGCTGGGGTTGACATGCCTGGCCTAGCCGACCCGGCCCCGTGACAGGCAGGGCCTAACACGTCCCAACCAATGGCAGGCCAGGCTAAGGCATGACTACGAAACAGACCCAGGCCCTGCCAACAAAGCAAGGCATGCATGCCTGTTAGGTCGGCTTGTGACTCGTGACCAACTGCCACTTTCGCTTTTTATTTTAATTTTATTATTAATTTCTTTGACCAAACGGTCAAAAATTCAAAATAATTTTTTATTTTATTTTTTTGGCTGTTGGGCAAACGGCTATAAAGCTTTTTTTTTAATTTCATTAAATTTACAATTTTAACGTCCTTTTTAAAAAAATTTATAAATACCCCAAAAATCTCAAATCAAACTCTCTCTATTCTTAACTCTCTCTCTCTCTCTCTCTCTCTCTCTCTCTCTCTCTCTCTCTCTCTTGTCCATCAACTCTAAGTCTCTAACTCTCTCTATTCTTATCTATATAGACATTCTAATACTCACATTATCTACAAATTACAAACTAGAAACAAAGGTTAGTTTTATTATTTATGATTTTATGTTTAGTTTATTAACTATTAAATTTTTATTGCTTAGTTTTTAATTTTAATATTTATGATTTTATGTTTAGTATATTAAATATTTATGGGATAGTTTTTACTTAATGTTAATATTTATGCTTAGTATTTTTAATATTTATTGCTTAACTTTTAATTTTATTATTTATGATTACATGTTTAGTATATTAAATATTATTTTCTTAGTTTTTTAATTTTAATATTTATGATTTTATATTTAGTATATTAAATATTTACGAGATAGTATTTACTTAATATGAATGTTTATGTTTAGTATTTTTAATATTTATTGCTAAGTTTTTAATTTTAATATTTATGCCTAATTTTGTAGGAACTAGGAAATGGATCCTACTCAAATTCATATTTATTTCCTAGACGGATTGAACATGATCAATGATGACTTTATTATTCTGACCGGAAGAGGAAGTCGAGGAAGATACTGAAGGACTAACCGGTCCTTCCGCCTCGATGCCGGAGACAACGACATCAAAATCCAGAACTAGAAAGTTGACATATGTGGTATGGGATACTTTTGACCCGATAAACGTAACTGGCCCGGACGGTCAGGTATTATCTAAGATTTGTTGTAAATTTTGTAAGAAAATATTGACCTATACTAATAAAGGAACATGACATTTGAAAAGACAGAGATTCATGCATGCTTAACACACGGTCAGGTAGATACTACTAGACAAACACAACTACAACGGAACCCAAATGGGTCTGTTACCAATTGGAGATATGATGATGTCAGTGCTAGGGAATGTATGGCACAATCGATAGGTTTCGATGACAGTCATTTTTTTGAAAAGTTTATCAAAAATGCATTTAACCCCCAATTTTCAGCTGAGTCTAGAAACACTATCAAAAGCGATTTACTAAAATGTTTTCAATCCGACCGAGTCAAATTGGTTGCTCAATTACAGAGTTTAAGTGTTTCTATTGCACTAATTTCCGATATTTGGAATGCACGTTCCAAACAGAACTATTTATATGTCACGGGACACTAAATAGATACTGATTAGAAGATCCAAAAAAGAATTCTTGGTTTTCGTCCCATGCATTTCGCTCATACCGCACAAAATATTTTTGATGTTATTTCTGAAGTTTTAAATGATTTTAGACTACTTGGATGCACCATTTCCCTCACATTAGATAATACATCATCAAATAATGCATCCATTAACTTGTTTTTAACCAACAATGTCCCTCAAACTGGGGGTCATTTCTTTCACCAAAGGTATGCATGTTACATTATAAATTTAATTGTGAAATCAGGTTTGAAGGTTGTAAGCGGTCATATAAATCGCATTAGATATGTCATTTCCTATATCAGCAGCTATAGTCAAAGAGTGAATTTTTTTTCCAGATATTGTCAAACTTTTGACATACAGCCCAGGAGGTTCCAAACAAATATACCGGTAAGCTAGAACTCCACTAATTTAATGTTGGAAAGTGATATTAATTCTTCAAGTGAAATTACAGGTTATTATAATATGAAAATGGCTCGAGTGGACGGTCCAACCATATGCGACAAGGATTGATATGTGGCAGAAGTCTTTATTAAATTTTTAAGGGTTTTTTTACAATTCAACTGTACTTCTTTACGGTGTCTATTACCCCACATCACATCTTGCATTGCATCAAGTATTAGAAATGTCTGATATTTTACACTCTTATAAAGATGTTGTCATTTTAAAAACTGCAATTGAGGCGATGGTAAATATTTTAAGAAAATATTAGTCTGAAATTCCTTTACTCTATCCCTTAGGTTGTATAGTAGATCCTAGGACTAGATTAAATAGTTTAAAATATTTTACTCAGTTTATTGGTCGTTATTTGGATTTAGTTCTTACTCAACATTTTACTAACCTACACTCCAAGGTGTTTGAAGTTTATCGTTTTTATGAGTGCAGGTTTATCGGGAGAAACATGCAACAAAGGGAACAACCGGACACCTAACCGATGAAGAAAAGTATGAGAATCCTAAACATGGAAGACTCTTCATCTGCATCCGATTCCGGTTCATCTCATTGTTACGAATTGAACACTTACTTTGAAACTAGGTTCGACATAGCCCATCAAGGGAACTTCCAAGAATTTGATCTGCTATTATAATGGATGAATCGTACAGAGAGTTATCCAGTATTGTCCTAACTAGCACAGAACGTACTCGACATCCATATGTCTACTATTTTTTCAGAACATGCATTCTACACTAGTGGACGTATAATCGAAGCTCAAAGATTTTGTTTGACCCCTCAGATGGTCAAGGTATTAACATGCCATCATGATTGAGAGCACGCAGAAATGAGGATGCAGCATCGATCGGTGAATGAAGAACTCATTTAAAAATTTTACAACATATACTTTGAAGATGCTTTTGGTTCTGGCAATAACTTTTGTAATTCGATTGCACTCTTTTTCCCTTACCAATTTTTTATTCCATTGAGTTTTCTTGGTAAGGTTTTTAACTAGACAATCACAAATTATATAAACTGAAATGTCAATAAGTAAATGGGATATTATTGATTTAGTCCCTATGTTTTTTTAAATTATCTACTTTTTACTTTCACTTACTCATTTTTTACTGGATTGGTCTATATATTTTTAAAAACCACTTAATTTGGTCCTTCTGACCAGAATTTTGACGGTCAACTGTCACACAAAATATTAAATTATATTTTTACCCTTGAATTTAAAATAAAAATAAAATAAAAAAGAAAACTTTTTTATTTTCTTAATTTTATTTATAATTATATATTAATTTTTAAAAAATTAAAAAGAGGGAAAGAAATATAAAAATTATTTTCTTATATATTAATTTTGAAATTTAACAAAATCTAATTTTCAAATTAAAACAACTTATGTGAGCTGAATCCAAATCAACCACCACACTGAACCTAAATTCGAATCCAGCCACCACCCCACCACCCAAACTAATCTCCAGCCACCAAACCACCATCATCAACCCTTGAAACCACCACCACCACCACCACCACCACCACCACCACCACCATCACCGAAACCAAACCCTCCACCTCCCAACACCAAAACCAAACGCCCCCCAACACAACCCCCAAACCCATCAAATAGGAAATATATGTATAATAAAAAAAAGAGGAAATACGATAAAACATTAGAAAAAGAAATTGGAGAACAGATCTGAAATCACGATCTTCTAACTGGAAGAGATCTGTCGTGATCTTCGTCGGATGAGACTGCCCTTCAAATCGTGACGGGCGACGATTTTGGTTTGAACCCAGTTATGGTTCGAACTAGATTTTGGTTCGTTTCGAGGCAGCCGACAGGAGACGGGTTCGAGTAACTTCTTCTGGGTTTTCATGGAGGTCAGAGAGAGACGGAGAAAAGAGAGAGAGAGAGAGATAGAGAAAGGAGAGAGAGATCCATTGATCTAGAAAAAGAGAGATGGCTAGGTTTGAGAAAGAAAGAGAGAGATATGGTTGAGTTTGATCCATCCACCGCCACTCCAATATAACCAACATAATCAAATCCAGATTCTGACCACCACCAGCAAACAGTTTTGTTAGAGAGAGAGAGAGAGAGAGAGAGAGAGAGAGATAGAGCTTTTACTTTTTTGAGAGAGATATTTTATTTTTAGTTTTTTTATATAATTTTTTAATTGTTCCTTCATTTATAATTTTTTAATTTGTATTTATATATTAACTTAATTTTTATTATATATATATATTTCTATTTTGTGTGTGTTGACACATGTCATATTATTGTTTAAAGATAAAAATTCCCTTAGAACCGTTTAATTTGACTAATGGTTGACTTATAGAATGACCAAATTGAGTGGTTTTTGAAAACATAGGGATCAATCCAGTGAAAAATGAATAAGTAAAAGATAGATAATTCAAAAAAACATAGGGACTAAATCAATAATATCCCTAAGTAAATAAAACTCAATTCTTTCCTAATTCTTACATCTTTATCACTTTATTTATTCTTCGAATAATTTTAGTAAATAAATGAAATATAATTTAATCTATTTCTTACATTTTATTTCATTACTTATTATACTAAATAAATAAGAAATAAATTTTTAACTTTTTTTGTGTGTGGAAAAGTTGAATAAATTTTAAACTTAAAAATTAAAATACATAAGTTAACATAAATATGATAAATAAATTTTTAACTTCAATTATTATAAGATGAATAAATTTTGAAGTCAAACAATTAAATAAAATAAGAAAAAATTAAAAAAAAAAACAATCAATTCAATCAATTGATGAATAATTTATTTATTTTATATTTTTATAAATTATATATTAGATATTTTGATTTATAAACTATAAATTATTATTTTATTAAAAAAAAGGGCAGCCTGTAGGCTGGCCAAGCCAGGCCCCACCATTTTTGTAACAGGCCGAGCCCGGCCCAACCTGTTTTCTCTTCAGGCTACTTTGGGTCCAGCCTGTTAAGGGCCAGACACAGTTAGGCCGGACCACCCATTTTACCTCCATTAGTGGCTCCTATTTTTATAATATATAATAAAAATAATAATATGATTAGATTATTAAATAAGATTATGAAGAAAAAAAATATTTAAAAACATTGTTTATTGACACATCGTCACACCTCATAAGTCATAAAAATAAGCTATTTTTTATTATTATATAATAATAATATGAATAGATTATTATATTATAATATGAAATTTTAATTACCACGTGTCGAAACCACATCAAAAAAAAGAAAAGTATGTTATTATTATTATTATATTATATATAATATATTACAAAAATTAAAATAAAAAAATTAATAACATTTATGATTACCACTTATCGCAACCATATCAAAAGTATAAACAAAATCTATTATTATTATTATTATATTATATATTTTAAAAAATAAAAAATATATTATTAACATTTAATGAAGAACACGTGTCGCAACCACGTCATAAGTAGAAAAAAGACTATTATTATATTATTATATAGAGTAATTCTAGGTTTTCTAATTTTTTTCACAAATTCCTTCCTAAATTGTGTTGATACTTGACGTGTAAACATCACATCACTCATCACATAATTTCATAATTTATAAGATGTTAATATGTCATGTGCCAACATAATTTGGGAAAGAATTTACGAGAAAATTTGGGAAGCCTAGCATTACTCTATATATAATTATTATATTATATATTTAAAAAGATAAAAAAATATTATTAATATTTACTGAAAAACACGTGTCGCAGCCACGTTAAAAGTAGAAAAAAGACTATTATTATATTATGGTAGATTGCATCCCACACGATGTATGGGAATTATAAAATTTAACGCAACAATAATTTAAATAGTCATGATTTAATTTATTGGTCTAAGATATTGGATGCATTGAAGATGAAAAACAATTATGGGTATTTCTCTAGATTTATTTCTTTGACATCTCCTACATAAAATTAATTAATTGTTAGGTCAAGCCTTCTTATGTGGTATATTGAGGCTCGATGATAATATATTATTCATCAAGTATTAAAGGAAAAAACATATGATCTAATAATAGTAATAATTCTCATTAAATTATCAATTATCAAAAAAAAAATTCCCATTAAATCTAAAAAATCAACCGTGAATTGAAAAAAAATGAAGAGTTAAAGAATATAAAACTGAATGATTGAATATAATATTAAAAAAAAACTAATTAATGGTTAAGCATTCTCATGCCGACGCGTTGCATATCAAGGCTCTAAATTAAGATAAAATAACTAATAGTAGAAAAAATCATGAGACAATCTTATAATTAATGGGATAATGAATAGAATGAAAAGTTAATTGCATAACTAATTAGATAAGGAATAAATTTTCTTAATGAACCAAAAACAAAATAAAATAACTTACCAAATATAATATATATATATATATTATATAGTTAAATAATTAACAATACATAAAAAAAAATTAATACGAATTTATACCTTGTTGGCTAAAAAAACAATTATGGTTTGTCTTTTAATCTTCCGAAATAATGAAATGCTTCAAAAAATATATATAATACTTAATATTTAAAAATAAATTTATTCACTATCTAATTAATTATAAGATTGCCTTTTGATTAACTATAGATATGTAATTTATGAAAAAAGATTATATTATTAAAACATATTACACTTAATAACTAAATAATGTAATACTTAAAAAGAAGAAAAAAAATGTATGACTTGTCTTTTAAACTTACCAAATAATATAATACGTCAAATAATAATGATGATAATAATAATACTTAATAATAAAGAATCAATTATGATATTGGTTTAGAGAATTTATTCTATTAATTACGGGATTGCCTCTTAATTATCTATTGATATGTTATTTATGGAAAAACATTATTTTATTAACATTTTTACAATTATTAATAACTACTTAATAGCAAAAGCTTTATTGCTCTTTGAGACTCCATTATACTATATTTTCTAAACACACACACACATATATATATATATATATATATAATAATACATCATATACGTAATAATTCTATCAAATTGATATACAAATTTTTACATATCTCGATGGTGGACATGCCTTATCATTTATGTAGCAATTGAGAGTTGTCAAAACCCGAACCTTGCTCCTTGGTGTCTAAGACTACCCATAATAATTGGTAGCATTTTGTTTCTCTACACAGGCATCCTAATTGTCTTTATATATATATATATATATATATATATATATATATAAATTGTTTAGGTAAGATCAAAAGCTAAATCCATAGTAAAAAAATTATTAATGAAAAATTATATCAGTTTTTTGGTATTGGAGACCTAAAAGTTAATATTGAAACCCAAAAGTTTTGCCTTCAATTCATGATATTTAAAACAATTATTATTATTTATTATTTTTTTAATAGAAATTTTCAATTTATTATAAAAACAATCAATATTACTAATATAGAAAATTGTATGAATTAATACATTTAAATCTAAAACTCCCTCACATCGATATGTGTGAGGGTTAGCTTTTATATATTATATAGATACAGATATATGAAATATGATTGTTTAAAAAGTTTTTCTCTTTCTTTCAATATTTTTTAAAATAAAAAAATTACCACATGTCTTACTGTGAGTGACCCGTGCACCCAATATTTTCTTCATTATTAGACCATTACCTTTTCATGCCTACTCAAGTACTCATGATGCTCCCCTAGAGTTTTTATTTTTCTATTTTTTAATCATGTGATTATGTGAAGAAAGTTCTCAAGATTAAAAAATAAATAAACAAAGTAAATATATCATAGATAGTAAATATATTATATCTGATTGATTGGTCAATCAATAAACAAAATTCTCTCTCGCGGTTGATCTTTGGCTCTATCACTCTTATGACATTGATACAACGTATAGATCCCTTCTTCTCATTTATAATTTATCATAGATAGTTTATAAACAAAAAGAATGAAAGAAAAGCCATAAGGCCGTATTTATTTTGTAATAAGAATATGTTGCTACTTGCTAGTAATTAGGTATAATCTATTTTGTAATCTCGGGGCGTATTTATTTTGTAATGTAAGAATTATAGTAGCTTTTATATTGTTTTTAAAAATTCAAACAAATAACAAAGCATAACGATTTTTTTTAAAAAAAATTGGTATCCAAATCTGGTGCCCAAATAATATGGCAACACTCCAATCAATTTAGATAGTTAGATAACATTATTTTATAAACAAAAAGAATGAAAGAAAAGTCATAAGGCCGTATTTATTTTGTAATAAGAATATGTTGCTACTTGCTAGTAATTAGGTATAATCTATTTTGTAATCTCAGGGCGTATTTATTTTGTAATGTAAGAATTATAGTAGCTTTTATATTGTTTTTAAAAATTCAAACAAATAACAAAGCATAACGATTTTTTTTTTAAAAAAATTGGTATCCAAATCTAGTGCCCAAATAATATGGCAACACTCCAATCAATTCATTTAAATTATACAAATATAATACAATTTAAATAAATAGATTATAGTGTTGTCATATCATTTGGGCACCATATTTGGACAAAATAGTATTTTACTTTTTGAAAAACAGAAAGATATTAATTTTTGGGTAAATTGTATTTTAGTTCCCGTAGTTTGCCTTAATCTGCGTTTAATCCATGATTTTTTGGAATTGTAATTTTTAATCATTCTGTGATAGAATCCGTCAAAAGGACATATTCTTTCATGTCAGACTTGTTAAATGACCTTAATATCCCTGATGTATGTTAATGCCACTGAAAAGGTCATTTTACCCTTAATTTTGTCTTATGTTCGACTAATTTAAATTTTAACTAAAAAAATGTTTAATATATATTTATTAAATGAAAAATATATTAAAAAAGAAAACAAACAAAAATTTTAAAACAAAAAAAAAGATGGATCTCCACCGTCCTATCTCAAAGATGAACGGTGGAGATATTTCATTTTTGTATTTTTTATTTAAATTTAAAAACAAAAATAAAGAATAAAAAACAATTTAAAAATAATAAATTAATAAAAATAAAAAATAAGACCTGGATGACTGGATCTCCTCCAACACCATCGCAAACATATTCTTCAACAAACCAAAAATCTCCCATCAATTTTGTTTTTAATAAAACAAGATCTAGATTTTTTTTAACAAAACTAAATCTAAAAATTTTGTTTGAATAAAAGCAAATCTGGAAAAGAAATTGAACAAAACTATGAGGAAATTTCGAACAAAACTAAATCTAAAAACTATGAACAAAACTATGAGAAAACTATGAACAAAAGCAGACCAAACCTTCCATCTCTCACCGTCAAATCCAGGACCAAACCCTCCATCTCCCACAGTTGAAACCCATACCAAATCCTCCCTCTCCCACCGCCGCCACCAGACCACAACCCCAAATTGCCACACAACCCACCCACTGCCCCACCCACTGCAAACTCCATCTCTAAGAGATCGAGATATCGTGAGATAAAGAGATATATATATATATATATAGAGAGAGAGAGAGAGAGAGAGAGAGAGAGAGAGAGAGAGAGCGAGAGATTTTGAAGAGAATGAGCGAGATCAACTCCCACTTCCCGTCTCTTGGCCGCCGGCGAGATGGACTCTCGCTTCCCATCTCTTGGCTGCCGCCGAGATGGACTCTCGTTTCCCGTCTCTTGGCCACCAGCGAGATCGACTTTCTCTCTCTCTCTCTCTCTCTCTCTCTCTCTCTCTTTGACTTTTGCTTGTTTGAGAAGTTGATCTTTATTTTTTTATTCAATTTTGTTAAAAATTTCCAAGGGCAACAAGGTAATTTTGCAACTAATATTTATTTGTTTTTTTAAAATTAATTTATAAATTACTATTATACCCTTGGTTAATAGTAAGGGTATCTGATGTTATTTTACCTTTTTACACTCGTTGACTCTCGTTGACTTGACGTAACCCTATCATAATTGGACGGTATGGACTAAAATACACATTGTTCGAGAAATGATGGACTAAAAATTATAATTCCAAAAAATTATTGCCTAAACGTAGATTAAGGTAAACTACATGGACTAAAATACGATTTACCCATATTTTTTTTATTTGAAAAGGAAATAATATTGGGCATGACTGGACGGCGAT
This sequence comes from Dipteronia sinensis, assembly GCA_033220585.1. Lineage (NCBI taxonomy): Eukaryota > Viridiplantae > Streptophyta > Magnoliopsida > Sapindales > Sapindaceae > Dipteronia > Dipteronia sinensis. The sequence continues at coordinate 71,173,231 of CM065638.1, read as the reverse complement.
GATCCATTATAATTAAGGATTAGGATTGGCACCGTACAAGGAATGGATCCCATCCACATCGTCATTCTACAAAGTCTATGTCCATGTTTTCTTATAAATGTCTGTCTTAAACTCCATTTTTTCACTTTTCAAATTTAGGCATTTTTTTTTTAGTAATTAACTCCAAGAAAATTGGGCTATAAGGACGAAACTTTTTGGAACGAACAAAATTCGTCCCAATAGAACGTCTATTAGGATGCAATAACATATTCGTCCCTAAAAACTGCAAGTTTGGAGAAACATTTATGGTCGAATTTGTTCGTCCCAATAAAACGTCTATAGGGACAAAACATATTATTCGTCCCTAAAAGGGGTAAAAATGACAAGAGTTTTAGAGACGGAATTTTTTGTCCCAATAAGATGTCTATTGGGACGAAATAAATTATTTATTCCTAAAAAGTTTGAGTTTTTTTTTTTTAAAAAAAAACAGTTTGAGATTTGGAGACTTATTGAGACAAAAATAATATTTGTTGTTGATAATGATTACAATGACTATATATATATATTTTCTTTTTTACGTTTATTTTTTTTAAAAGTTATTCCTAAAGGACAGATCAATAATTAAATTTTATTCACTTTTTTATATTAATTATTATAGATTAATTCAAAAAATTATGAAAATATATATTATTTTTATTTATAATTATGATAATAAGAATCTAAAATGCAAAACCACACTTTAGAAAAGTTATTGTATATTCCCCGTTCCCTTGTTATGATAGGATTTAAAGTCTTACATTTATCTATTAAATTGTAAAATATAGAGAAACATCTTTATTCCAAATACGATTAACGATATATCGTTTGATTTGACAATATATGATTTAAAATAATAGTTTTATTAAATGCTAAAGTAAACGTTTTTTAATATTGATTTGTCCATTATGTAAAATATAATTTAATTATTAGAATTAATCTACAAATAAATTTTTTGATTTAAAAAAATCAATAAAAATTTAATAACATTTATAGTTTATATATAAACATAATGCATCTAGTAGCAAAAGAAGGAATCGCAAATTGGTTAAGGCATTTGTTTCTACAACCTGACGTCTCAGTTTCGATATTTTTTGTCTTTCTATAAAGTAACTATCTATCGTCAACCTTCGAACCAATGACCTTGAATCTCTCAAGACCCAACTGATCATCAAGGCAGAGGACAAGTTCCTCAGGTTCGATACTTGAGGGGAATGAAACATTAATTGGGGTTGATTTGGTGGCAGGTGAGATGGGGGTGTGCTGTGGGGTTTTGGTAATTAAGATTTTTTTTTTTCCTTTTTTTTTTCATTTTGAACATATTTCGTCACTATAAAATATCTAAAGGGACAAAAATGTTATTTATAGGGACAAAATATTTCGTCCCAACAGATTGTTAAAAGGGACGAATATGCCAATTTCGTCCCTAGAGGTCATTTGATGGGACGAAAAATTTCGTCCCTATAGGTTATCAAAGGAAACGAAAATCAATTTCATCCCCTATACTATTTCGTCCCTATAGATACTTTTTAGGGACGAATTTCAATTTTCGTCCCAAAAAACTTATTGCGACTCATCTGAGGCGATATAATTTGGGACGAATTTTTTTCGTCCCAATAGATCTATAGGGACAGTTTTTGGCTATTGGGACAAAAAAAATGCATCCCAATAGCTCTTTTTTCATATAGTGATTTTTGTTTCATCAGTTTTGTGAAGTCTATGAAAACATCCATGGATTTTTTTTTGAATTATTACACTATTATATAAACTCAAACCCACAACCTCATGGTACACGAGTGATAGGGATCAACCTTGTCTTGTAAAAAAAAACATCAATGGATATATATATATATATATATATATATATATATATATATAGTGCGCCTCTCATGATAGATCATTTATTTTAATTTCGGTAAGGACCATGATCAAAATACATTGATTGTAATGAATTTTAGTCTGAATTTTTTTTGTTGATGATGAGTTCAACAAAAAAAATTGAGAATTTTCCGAGCTCTACAAATATTTATCCAAATTTTGTTAAATATGAAGGCATCAGAAAATAGGCAAAATATAGAAAAATTAAAGAAAAATAGTTCTAGTATTGGAAAAATTCTCAAATTTTGTTCATAGGTAGATTTTAACGAACTCATTATCTACTATAAAATTCAGATCAAAATTTGTTAAAATCGATGTATTTTCGTTAAGGTCCTTACCGAAATTAAAATAAGGGATCTCTCATGAGAGACTCACCATATATATATATATATATATATATATATATATATTGACACTATTTCTCTAGCTATCTAAATCACGTATTTTTTTAAAGCTTTTTACCATTCGTAGGATTCGAACTACTGACTTGAGAGTAATTTGTCTAAGTCTCAAACTCGTCCATCTACTAGCTGAGATACGCCCCAATTCTCATTCTTCAATATAATGAGAATGACTTCTTTGGAATAAGGGCAATTACTTTTAGGGTTTTTGCCCTAAAGTTAGTAATTTGTAAATGTGAAATGAACATAAATAAAAGAAGTAGTTTATTCATTCAAATTGTTTCATACTTTTATATAACATGTGTATTTAACATCCAAGATTGCCGGATGTAATTCAAACTGAGTATCTGATTGTCATATACTGATGGATTCATTTTGAAACAAGCAATCTAAAGAGTCCGTAGATAGCAAATAAAGCTGGGTACTTTATTTGTGGTTAATCTACAGCTGCGGTCCATTCCGTAATGTACGGTGATCTTATCCTGGATCATTCATATGATGATATAAGAATGGAGGCACCTTATATGATGTGATCATATAGGACTGAGCCACGATCTATATGAATCTCTCAATAAGATCCGTTACATGATGAGATTCATATATATCGACAAATGATGGCTATAAATTGGTGATCTTAATCCTGAGTGTCTTATCAACTCCTTCAGGTTAGATCGTGTTTTTTGATGTACCATGGGTGAGGTCGGAGTTGCATTCCCGATCAATATGCTCCGTATGTTGGGATCGCGATTTGGCTTGTGGCTGAGAATGTTTGTACACAATAGTGGAATCCACTCATTTTTGCGAGAAGTAGATAGTAGTTCCCTTAAGGGTTGATTCGGGGCTTGAACAATATGAGCGCTCTCCTAATTCCGTGAGGAATGTAGGATTTATTGTTCATTAGAGAATCAATGGTACTTAATGGAAAAGATGTAATTAGAGGGGTATAACGGACATTATGACCCAACTCTAATTATAAACTACTTGTGGAGGATTATACCATATGTAATAGCTATATCGATGGACACCGAAAGTTATTGGTTTGTGTAAAAACATCTACAGTTGAGAGAATGCAGCTTCGGGTTTTTAGTGGAATAACACCGAAGTTAATAATCATAAAATATTAATTAAAGAGTTTAATTAATTATTTCTAAGGATTATTGGAGCTCGAAATACTGTGGGTCTATTAGGTCCCCTTGCTAGCCCGATTGATTAAGGTAACAAGGGTCACAGTTTTTTTAATTGGATCGTCCAATTAATTGAGTTACGAAAGTAACACGTGTTTATTCGGGAATTAATTGAATAATGAGATTATTTAATTAATGAATATTAATGATTATGTAATTAAATAATTAGATTATTTAATTATACGATTCGTTAGTTGGAGGGTGTTATACAAGTTGAATTTAAAAGGTTTAAATTCAAACCATTAATTATCTTTTATTAATTAAAGGATTAATTAATAAAGGTTATCAGTTAAAAGAATAAATGAATATAAGATATATATATTTGTTTTTGAAAACTGATACACGCATAGAATTGAATAGATCAATTCTCTCGATTCAATTGCATTGAATGAATTAATTGCTTTAAATTAATAGAAGAGAATAAAATCAATTCGTTTGATTCAATTGCTTTTAAGTTTGAAAATACACAAAGTGTGTCTAATACAACCTAGAGGAGGGGTGAATAGGTTTTAGTTGATTTATTACCAACTTTTCGACTTAATCAATTTTAATAATCCTACTCCATATTAACAATCAATCAATCCAACATAAATATGCGGAAAACAATAAATACACAAGGATTGATTTACGTGAGAAACCCTCCAACTGGGCAAAACTCACGGGCTATCCTTCTAGCCACATACGGTCCTCAAATCCACTATTTGAACGAAAGTTTACAACCTAGGTTGACCTCAAGTCACACCTACTTGGTCACTAACCCTTTCAATCTACCCAACAGGCCTTTAATAGTGATTCTTGACCACAAGCTTGTGCACTAACTCACTTAGTCACAAAGCTTAACAATCAATGAAGAGGTTAAACAACCTATGTGAATATGTAAAAGATATTCAAACATGCAATTAATGCTAGGCAACAATAAATGCTTATCTAAGGATTTAAAGATATCAATAAATGCAAATCCTAGATATCAATATCTAAATGCAAATGAATGAAGATTTAGCTAGAAGGGTAAAATCGTCCTAAATGCTAGCTATTAATGAACAAGGCTCTCAACCAACAAACAACAACTCAATCATATTATAAATTCCAATAAACATAAAGATATGCAATAAAATCACATAAAAGAGCTAACCCTAGGCAAACAAGAACATAAATAAATACAAAGAGATTTAGGGCATGTTCAAGTTACCTAGTCAATGAAAGCAAGAAGAATCCATGATGAGATGATGCTTAAAGATGTTAGATGCACATGGATTTGTGTTTGGTTGAGTAAAGATGAGTTCTTGGGAGTTTCTCTCTCTAAGGAAAGCTTGGCCTATCAAAAATGGCTTCTTGAACTTATAAAAAACGAGCAAGGAAGAAGATAGAGCATATATAAGGGAGCCCTAGTTGAAACAGCGTCGTTTTGAACTTAGGGCATAAAATCCCGTCAATACCGCTAGATGGACCGCGTCGCAGGCAAGTGTCCAGACCGCGGTACACACAGCAGTGCACCGTCTGGACAACAACGCGGTGCAGGGCGCTGTGCATGTAGGTGCACAGGCCGCGGTATGGGCAACAGAGGCTTACTGGACAACACCGCGACTTGGGTCGCTTTGCGTGCAAGAGTACATGAAGCGGTACATGAAGCATGACTCTGCTGAGGAATACCGCTCTGTATGCCGCGGTGCAAGCATGTCTTGCCAAGCGGTCTAGGCCGCGCTAAGAGAAGAATTTCTCTTTTCCGGGCAAACTCAACACACTAAGAGATGTGCAAAATGTGCAAGTGTGGAGTGTGAAAAGAGGCATACAATACATCATTCAATTACATGAAGATAGGAACATAATGCATGCAAGTGAGTGTGTGCAACTAGATCTCTTCAAAGAAAGCTAAACTAGTGAGATACCTTTGAAGTGGTCTTTGAGAGAGATGATGTCCTTGAAGCTTGGCCTAAATTACCCTTACAAAGAATAATCCCCAATGTGGTTTGTCAACGAAATAAGCCAATCAAAATATGAGGAACTTACAATCTCCCCCTTTGGCTATTTCGTAACAAAACCACCACTCACAAATCATCCTCACAAGAAAGTAAAAACTAAAGGTCAACAAAAAGATATTCTACATTACAAAAAGATACCTAGATACTAGGTCTTCAAAGCTTCAAGCTCTTGTAGAATAGCCACCTTCCCTACAAAACAATGAGACTACACTTTCCAAGACAAGTGTATGTGAGGTGATCAAGAGAGATAAATAGATAAGAGCAATTTGCATAATAAAAGAAAATTACAACATGCCGCAACATGCAAATGCTCCCTCTATATAGGTTACTCCCCCTCAACGGGACAATCTCTCCAAATATGCAATCCCCTTAAATAAAACCACATTACTCCCCCTTTTTGTCATGAGATAGGCAAAGGAGTATTCCCTAACCAGGTCACTTTAGCAAAGAGAGCTATTTGCAAGATAAGTGCATAATCATATACAACAACTTTATGCAACTCAATTAATTAAGAGAGAATCATTGAGGGTTTTATTGTTTAGAAGAAAATGTGTGACTTAGTTGCTTTGGATGTAAGACATGTAGCATCATGGTTCAAGCAAATGGTATTTGGCAAAGAGAACCTCAAAAAGGGTTCCAAAAGAATTCAAACCAATTTGCACCCTTTTGTCATAAGCAAACAAGATAGTGTTTCAAAAATGAATTTCAATTTAAAGAGCAACTATACCAAACTTTATAAGCGAAACAAGACATGAGCCACTTTTGCACCCTTTTTGATTTTTCCGGGTAAGATACCCGTATGATAGTAGCCTTGTTCAACTAATAAAGAGAGAGAGAAGACTAAATTTGGATGAGACATCCTTATTTATTGCATGGATACTAGATCCTTATTAGGTTTAGTCTTCTCATTTGCTTTCACACATATTTTGCACTAAGGCAATAAAAAACAATTTCATGCCAATCATTTTGAGCATGTCATAAACAAGTTCACATATCATGGAGATAGATTATAGGTCATTCAAATGTACTTCCCAAACAATTCTCCTAATCCAAAAATGCATGTTTGAATTTAGAGGTGACATGGATTACAAACCAAGCAAGGCACACTTATGGAATAAAAAGCCATATAAGATTATATATAAGCACAACCAAGAATACTCAAGCAAATAATAAAGAAGCATAAAGTTGATCAAGTTTTTGCTTATTCCAACATGTAAGGTTGCTCTCTTTGCTTGAG